>JAULJZ010157362.1:0-27979 GCA_032270985.1 Heliamphora pulchella | reverse complement strand
TGTTAACCGGAGTTAACCTATGCAACACATGCAACCCACGTGACACACGCCACTCACACGACGCAACACATGCATCCTGTACAACATACCACGTGCAACATACACAACACATGCCTCTTCAGGACCACTTTTCCATCCTTCAGATACCTGCACACACTTGCATCGTCAGGACCACATTTTCGTCCCTCCGATTTCTTCGCACACACACACATGCATGGTTAACTAGAGTTAACGTATATCGAACCCTTTTTCCGTCCCCATTAACTAGAGCTAACGCCCATCGAACCACTTTTCCATCCACGGACCATTTTTTCGTCCACAACACATCGGACCACGTTTCCGTCCACGGCACATCGGACTACGTTTCCGTCCGTTCACATAACCATACACACATACGTGTTACTAAAACTAGAGTTTTAGATACCATAAGACCACATATCCGTCCTGCAACATGCATAATAAAAATTAGAATTTTAAATGTACATAACTACGTAAAACACTAGGTTTCACACAACGATGCCACATAACCCACCACGACATCACATGCCACGCAACCCAACATCCACTCACTTGGACGACCTGTCCTCTCACCCGGACGACCAACAACGCAGAAGGCCAAAACTTAACCCGAAGGCCAACACCAAACCTCCGACAAAACGGTTCTTACGAAAAACCATCTTTAAAACGAATAACGGACCCACACGTCCCGCACCCAATAATGCACCAACCACCACGCACACTACCGTGCTCTAACACCCTGCATGAACTGATCAACACCCACTCTGTGACTTTAATCGACAGGACCCCATAATCCTATCAACTGAAAAATCACTAGAGGAGAGAAATCGATTGAGCTCCATAACTCGATTGATCGAGAGGCCACTACACGACCACCAAAACCACCGAAACACCAAAACGCCCACACAGGACTAGTTGACTGGACCCCATCCAGTCGACCCAAAAGAGCTATTGGAATCTCGCAAAAACGCTTCAAAACGCAGGTCAGTCGACTGACCTCACGATCCAGTCGACTAAACCATAATCTAGTTGACTGACCTCTCAGATTCAGTCGACTGAACCCAGGCGGAACCCACCTTTAAGCTACGGGTTTGACCCCCAAAACCTCAAAACGAAGCCTCTGAACTCCCCTCCAACAACCTCGGACATACGCACGCCCAAGCCTAAGACCCAAATCTCAAAATAAATACCCAAAAAATTATTTCATCTAACCAAAATCAACAAAAAAAAAAAAGGTTTTGAACCCAAAACCCAATTTTTGAAATAAAATCAGATTTTATGCATTTTAACCAGTAAAAACGCATACAATTACACGTAGCACCCTTATAAGACATGAGAGTCTAGGATCCTATCTCGATGAGTTAAAAACTCGACGTCTCGATCCACGTGCAAAATCGAGTTTCATCAGAATAAAATTTTGTACGAATGAACGCATAGTCCTTGATACCAAAAGTAGGGATCCGCTGTCTGATCGTCGAAAATCGAGCCCTAGGCCCTCGAGAAGTTGGAGAGAAGGTAGAGCCAAAAAGAAAAAACCTAATTAAGAAGTTTTAAAAATATCTTTTGAGAATATCTAACTCCAGATATTTATAGGCTCTCCAGAAAATATCTTTTTTTTTCGAAATTCGCTTCACAACGCCCAACGGCCCTGGGAACCAACCCCACATGCATATCTAAACTCGATCATGCATAAAACGCATATAAAACATGCTATCACGAAAATGGTAAACACGCATCGAAAAACGCCAAAAAAAAGGGTCAATGTCTCACAACTTTATCCCCCTTAAAAGAATTTTGTCCTCGAAATTCAGCATAAGATCAAAAGAAATGACCCCGTCGATCACCATCAACACCGGCACGAGAGGTGGTTAGCCAAGCATTCGTAGGATATGGTCAAACAAGGTCGTGCACTATAAACAACAGCTAACTATCTCAAAGACACGAGATCTACATTGTATCCCAACGTCACAAACTCACCAATCGGCGTCTCAACACCCACACTTAACCCACAGAGTGTTGGTGGCAAAACTGTCAAGATTTTTGTTTTTGCAAATGATTATCTGAAAAAAATTAATTAGACGGACAAACGCCAAAACGCGTTTCAGATAAAATTTTTTGATGACGAATGATCAAAATAAAATATGTGCATCCGAAATTAATTTAGAAAAATACATTTTTACTAGTCGAATCTTCAACTACGATTTGAATCTGAGTTGAAACTCCCATATGATTTTCTACTGTCACTACAACAAAATGTACAATTGGCGACTAAATTTGCCAACGCATGGTATTTTTAGTTGGAAAATATATATTTTTGGCTATGATAGAACAAAATACGTTGGCAAAGGTTTCAAAAAATATTTGTTTTAGCGACACAAAACTCATTCGTTGGCAAATAGTATTAAAAAACATTTGGCACCAAGATTTTTTCCCGCCATCATGATGTAAACCGTTTACCTACGCACTATTTATTTTTGTCAATATGTGGGTTGTCGGTAAATAAAAATTTTTTACCGACAAACTCCGTGCGTGGGTAAAAGTCAGCATATTTTTTAGCCGCAATAAATTTATTTACTTTTCCCGACATATTATGCATTGGTAAATATTACCGACAAATTTTGTGAATAGGTAAAAATCAACATATGTTGACCGTTAGTAAATAAAAAATTTATTACTAACAAATTTTGTGCGTGGGTAAAAGTCATATTTTTTTAGCCAATATAAATGCCATTCATTTATTTATTTCTGTTAATTTGTTTTGCATCGGTAAATAAAAATTTATTATCAACAAATTCCGTACATAAATAAAAATAAACATATTTTTTTAATCAACATAAATACCATAAATCTGTACATAAAACACTTTTAGTATAGATTAGTAAAACCCTGACCACGGTTTAACTTTTTTTCTTCAAACCTTCTTCAAACCAGGATTAGTAAAAACACTTTCCCACGCAACGCCTCACCTCTCCCCATTCCTTCATCCCGTCGTCTCCTTGCGCCTGCGCAGCGCCACCGCTCCACCGCTCGTCTCCTTCATCCCGTCGCCGCTCCACCGCTCCTTGCGCGTGCGCCGTCGCCGCTCCAGTACCGCTCCTTGCGTCGTCTCCGCTCCGTTCGGAGTGGGTTTTGGTAAGATTAATATAGATATTCATTGGAGAAGATGAACAGTGGCAGCCATTTGATCTCTGGTTTATTTTATCACAAGGCTGTGTTTGGTTGTACAGAATTCCAGATTACTTTATTTTATGTTCTTGCATTTATGAAGATGATAAATAGTGTTTCTTCAGTTTCTTTTAAGGCAATATTTGGTTGGGCAAAATTTCAGATTATTAAGAGATCATGAACAATCAGATTTATAATGTTTGGTGGTGCTTTTGGTTTTTTAACCCTATATTTATCTCATGGAATCCATATTTTTATGATGGACTTTGGGATTATGGGCTGATGAGGGCTTCTTATTCTTGTGTACTTGGCCAATTAAATTCCTTAAATTAAAAATAATAATTATTTTTTTTGAATATTTTTAAAAACTAAAACTGAAAGTTTTAGACAATACAAACTGAACATATTTTTTAATTTCTTTCCAAAATTTGTTCTAAAAAAAGTGCTATTTTTTCTCAACACACAAACGAACCTAAACTAAGATTTCACAATATTTGGTAGTGGATATCACCTTTAAAAAAAAAAATGTATATATATATTTTTTGTAGTTGATTTTTCGATTATTTTTAGTGTACCAACAAATATTTGGAGATTTAATCCCAATGATCCAAAGAGCCTTGTCGAATGTTAGGATACTAAGATATAAGTCGAAGAGATCAGATTAGGCTGTTAGGCTTAGCTTGGGCACAGTTGGGCTTATCTCAAACTTTAACTTGCAACTATTTATCACACAAAAATATGCAATAAAAATTCAAAGTATACACTTAAAATAAGGTTAAATGTGATTCAATTGAAGCAAATAAAAAATAAAAAAAGAAGGCAACAGAAGGGATAGCAAGAAAAGCAGAATATATAATTTTTTTTTGATAATTTCATTATAAGGCTTGTAATTGAATTTATGGTATTCTAATTTAATTTTGACAATACGAATTGTAGGTGATCAGATATGGACAGGAGTTGGATGTTTCTTTCTAATAGATTCTGTGATACCCTGAACTTTTGCATTTTGAGTTGTTTTTATATACATGACATGTTTATTTCAGTATATGAATAATCTCGATGCATAAGTTATGCTTTAAAGTTGTAGAACAACATGTATAAATGTGTTATACGCTTTATGAGGTTTGGTAGAGGCTTGCTTGGCTTGTGTTTGGACCAAAAACCCTGTTTTACGTCGAAAAACACACTACTCAGCAGTTCGGTCGACTGGAGGGCTTGGCCTAGTCGACTGAACCAAAAATTTTGGGTTCGGTCGACTAAACTCAGGGGTTCGGTCGACTGAACAGAAGCTTTTGCCGTTTTCTATAAATATCCCAAGGGCTGGAGATATTTGTCTAAACATTTCTTAACAGCTAAGTTACCCCTTTTCTCTGACTTCTCTCTAGCTTTGAGGGCCCGGAGCTTGGTTTTGGGTTGATTCATTTGTGGATCCTTGCTATCGGGGCCGAGGGCTTCGCATCCACCTGGTCGGATTCTTGTTCTGACGCTGTTCAATTTTGAGAAGTCGAGTTCTTGACTCTCCGAGGTAGGATTTTAGACCCTACTGCTGTATAAGGGTGATATATGTGATTATATATGTTTTTACCGAGTAAAAAATACATCAAATGTGATTTTCATATGTAAACCTTGATTTTTGGGTGAAAGTAAATTTTTACGCCTTTTCTTTGTTGTATACATGTTTCGGGTACGCGGTATCCATAGTTTTCAAAAGGAGGTTTGAAAACGAGGGATTTGTGAAAATGATGAAAAATGTCTTTTTGGAGGTTTGAAGCTAACTCGTGGAGTTGAGTCTCACCTTTTAAACGTTTTGTTAGAAATGGTTTAGATCTCTATTTTGATGGATTGGATCTCTTTTTATACATGAGTTGTATATGAGTTTTTCGTAATTTAGCTACGGTTGGGTTTTAAATATTTTTTATAGATGTACCGTGACAGTGGGTTTGTTTGAGTTGGGCTTCTATTGCTCCTCGGTATAAGTCTGAAAATGTGCGCAGCGTAGGTGCTCTCTACCTTCGAGTTAGTCCCCGTAAATTGAGTGTGTGTGGGTGCTTTGTACCCTCTGACTCAGGTCTCGTAAATTAAGCAGTAGGTGCTCTATACCTTCGGTTATCTCTCGTAAATTGAGCAGCTCGAGTGCCTCTGTTAATGGCGTCATTGTCGTGACTCCGTATAGAATTTGTCATTACTAAGCCTGTGGGTCTAAGGTAATGAACGAGAGTCTATAGTTGTTACCTTTGTCGGTGTAGCAGAATCGGTACATAGGATTGCATTTATATCTTTTCTCCTCGGCTGTGTGGCCTAAGTGGAGCTTACTGTTTATTTACAACTTTCCCTTAACTGTGGCATGATGTCTGTTAAGATGATATGCATAGTTTGAAGGATGAAAAATGTGAGATTTTATGAGATAAAACCTTTTTGAGACTCGTGTTAGTCTGATGAAAAACTTCTGATTTTGGAAGGAAAACCTTTTTGGCTCCTGTGACTGAGCCCGTATGCTTGTGATTGCATAGCCTGCTTTACAGTTCAACTGTCTATTTTTTATTGGGATTCGGCTCACGGTGTGGGATTTTGCTGTAAAACCATTTTAGGTGAGCACGAGGAATTGACCTAAATTCTTGTGGTGGCGGAAGAGTAGTTGTAGTTTTCCTGTTTTGGACATGTACTTATACATGTAATACCTGTATAAGCGTCGACGGACGGGAGACGTGTTCAGTCCCAGGGACGTAGGGAGAACAATCGTCGACAGACGTCTGGTTCGAGTTCTCATCCGGTGGGGTCGTATCCGCCACAGTCTTCTACATCCAGGACTCCCGTAGCTTCAACGGGAAGGTCGGAGCAGAGGGAGCTTGTATGTCATAGATGCCAACGGCCAGGGCATCGTACGGCAGAATGCCAGAGTCCAGCACCTGTTCAGGTACAGTCGCAGTCGTAGGCATAGGGGAGGAGGCCAGTGATATGTTTTGAGTGCGGCCAGTCGGGGCATATCCGGATATGCCCAGACTGACCACCTCTCGTGCCTTTATCGATTGTGATCGACGGAGGGTAACGATTTGTACACAGGCGGGAGATTATTTTTGCTTTGTGGGAGACTGGGATGAGGGTTTGATGTCTTTGCCCAGTGCTGTGCGGAACCAGGGCAACTTGGGTTTCCTTTTTTCAGCCCTTATGTTGGACGAGGTAGTTGGGGTTCGAGGAGAGTTACCTCTGATTGTTTGCAACTACCCAGATGTTTTCCTTGATAATCTGTTTGAGTTGCCACCGAGCCGTGAGGTAGAGTTCTCCATTGATCTAGTTTCCGTAGCTGCTCCCATATCTATACCGTCTTATCATTTTGCATCCACTAAGTTGCGTGAACTCAAGGTACAACTTCAGGAGTTGCTAGATAGAGGGTTTATACGCCCGAGTACTTCGCCGTCGGGAGCTCTTGTTCTTTTTGCTAAAAAGAAGGATGGATCCTTACGATTGTGTATCGACTACCGGAAGCTGAATCAGGTGACAGTGAAGAACAAGTGTCCGATGCTGAGGATAGATGATTTGTTTGATCAGCTGAAGGGTTCGAGCTGCTTCTCGAAGATTGACTTGAGATCGGGGTACCACCAGTTGAGGATTAGAGACGAGAACATAGCGAAGACCGCCTTCCGAACTCGCTATGGTCACTACGAGTTTCTGGTTATGCCATTCGGTCTGACGAACGCTCCTGCTACATTCATGAGTTTGATGAACCGGATTTTCCATCCTTATCTGGATAGTACACGAGGATCACCTGTGGATCGTGCTATAGACTTTGAGAGAGCATCGCTTGTATGTGAAGTTCGAGAAGTGCGAGTTCTGGATGTTTGAGGTGAGATTTCTTGGACACGTAGTGTCGACAAACGGAGTAGCTGTGGATTCGTCGAAGACTGATGCTGTGACAGGTTGGGAGCGACCAAAGAGCGTCTTTAAGATTCGTAGTTTTCTAGGTTTGGCAGGTTACTATCGATGGTTCGTAAAGGATTTTGCGAGACTTGCTGCACCGATGATGCGTCTGATGCGAAAGGGAGTGTATTTGTTTGGAGTGAGTCTTATGAATCGGCATTCCAGGAGCTGAAGACGAGGATGACTAGCGCACCAGTGTTGATTATTCTAGAGCGAGGCTTAGGGTATACAGTATACTATGACGCATCACATGATGGTCTTGGATGTGTTCTGATGCAGGGAGGTAAGGTTGTGGCCTACGGCTCTCGGCAGTTGAAGACGCACGAGAAGAACTACCCGACACACGATCTGGAGTTGGCAGCCGTGGTCTTTGCCTTGAAGACATGGCATCACTATCTTTATGGTGAGTACTTCGAGGTTTTCTCCGATCACAAGAGTTTAAAATACTTGTTTTCGTAGAAGGACCTGAACTTGCGCCAACGACGATGGATGGAGTTATTAGAGGATTATGATTTTGACTTGTAGTATCATCCAGAGAAGGCCAAAATTTTGGCAGATGCGCTCAGTAGGAGATCTCACTGGTCGTTAGCTTCTGTGGCTATACGTGAGTGGGACATGCTTGGAGAGATTGGGAGTTTGATCTGTGTCTCGGGGAGACAGCGATGGGTGCCACCTTGTTTTCAGTAGTTTCACGACCAACGTTGATAACACGTGTGCTAGAGCTCCAGCAGACAGACCAGGAGGCTCAGATGATACGAGATCGTGCTGCTAGTGGGGAAGATATAGCGGGTTGGATCGTGGGTTCAGATCAGAGTCTGAGGTTGGCTGGGAGGTTGTTTATGCCAGAATTATGCCGAGCTGATCTACTACGTGAGTGTCATCATTCTCGCCTTGCAGTGCATCTTGGAGGCACGAAGATGTATCATGACCTACGTCGTCAGTTTTGTTGGACGGGAATGAAGAGGGACGTGATCCAGTTTGTTTCACGGTGCCTTACCTGTCAGAAGGTGAAGGCGAAACACCAAAGACCGGCAGGATTACTACTGTTATTGCTTATATCATAGTGGAAGTTGGAGCATGTCACGATAGACTTTGTGTCAGGATTTCCTTGGTCACCTAGGGGACACGACGCCGTATAGGTCGTGGTTGATAGGTTGACGAAATCTGCACACTTTCTCCCCATCTGAGTGAAGGATTCGATGGAACGATTGAGTAGCTTGTATGTCAGAGAGATAGTCCGGTTGCACCGAGTGCCGGTGTCTACTGTTTCTGACCGAGACCCGCGCTTCACATTGCGCTTTTGGCAGAGTCTTCAGGAGGTTTTGGGGACGAACTTGATGTTCAGTACTGATTTTCACCCCGAGACGAATGGTCAGTCTGAGAGGACTATACAAATTCTGGAGGATATGCTGAGAGCTTGTGTCCTTGATTTTAGAGGTTCGTGAGAGGATCATCCTCCGTTGACAGAGTTTGTATACAACAACAACTATCAGTCCAGTATTGGGATGGCACCGTATGAAATGACAGGGATTTTCTAGCAGAAGGGCCATCCCACAATAAGTCGTTGCATTTAACCGTCAAATGTCTAGGAAAATGGGTACCGATTGTTTTGATTGATAACAGTTTCGCCCTTAACGTATGCCCACTGCGAACCGCTTACTGCATAAGATTGAAGACGTAAGACGTCAAGCTGAATGCACAAGTGGTACGAGCGTACGATAACACGCGTAGAGATGTCTTGGGATTGGTGACTTTTGGGAGCTTTGGAAAGTGAAGTAGAGTTTTATGTCCTTGATGTACCAGCATCATTCAATCTGCTACTGGGAAGACCATGGCTACACGAAGCAACTATTAGAGCAGTCCCGTCGACCCTCCACTAAAAGGTAAAACTGATTAAAGATGAACTATCACTATACCTGGTGAAACTAGCTTGTCAACCTCACTCAGTGATGCTACCCCACTTCTTGAGATCTAACATGGGGAGAAGGATTTCTTGTTAAACGGGTTTCATTTTGATGAAACCAAGGCTGTACAATTCTGATGAATGATGAATGGAGCTATGTGAATTCAAGGGTTATGCCATGATGAAGGAAATGTCCCACTTTTCAGGCATGGGATTAGGTAGGAATCTGCAAGGGATTTCGGAGCCGATCCCGGTGAATCATAATCGCCATGGATATGGACTGGGATACAAGCCAGAACTAGAAAAATCAAGCATGGGGAAGTATAGCCTGACACTGAATGACCGCGTCATCAAAGAAGGGGGCGATTTCCCTTACTGTGGGTTCCCCGAACCATGGATAGAAGAGAAGATCAACAAGAAGTTGTCAGGGCTAGAAATCTTTTTTAGCCATCAGCTATCTGACAGTGATGTAGAGGCTGAGATTTAACATATGGGTTTCGCCAGAAAGATACAGACAGATTGGGTAAAGCTTTGTGAAGAAGGAGATCTAGGATCTTTTTTCAACGAAGAGATGGCTTAGGTGCGTATAGACAATGATGATGAAGACGAGGATGTGCTGATGATAGAAGTTGACGTGCCTACAAATCACACCTCACTTATCATGGGTGTAACTAAAATGAAAAAGAGTTAGTCTTTTGAGTCTTTTATTATGCATAATGTAACAAGTGAGTTGGAGTCTGAGTCTATTGAATCTGTATTTACCGAGTCAGTTAACGTTGAGTCCACTGGGAACGCATTTGTTGGCATCTCGAGCCTTTTCTGTTTTGAGTCTCAGGATGTAACCCCTTTTGAAATCAATGAAATAAAATCGGACTTTACTTACTTTGCTGTGTCTTAAATATTTTGTCTTGATTCCGAAGATTTTAACGAATTCGAGGAGGATATGCCCCAAGATTTGAAATTTTTAATCGAAAGGAAGAAAAAATATGAGCTAAGCCTATAACCGAAGAAACTGTTTCAATAAATCTTAATAATGAAAATAATCCACAAACGGTTTAAATTAGTTTCACACTGTCTTTAGAGGAATGTGAACAACTAATCTTTTTATTAAAAGTATTTAAAGATATTTTAGCATGGTCCTATGAAGATATACCTAGCATCAATCTTGATATTTTACATCACCAAATTCCTTTGTATCCCGATGCCAAACCCGTTAAACAAAAGTTGAGAAGGATTAGGCCAGATTAGGCGCTTAAGATCAAGGAAGAGGTTACCAAGTAGTTAGATGTCGAATTTCTCATGGTTACAGAGTATCCGAAGTGGGTTGCTAACATCGTTCTAGTGCCGAAAAAAGATGGAAGGATCCGAGTATGTGTCGACTTCATAGATCTCAACAGGGCTAGTCCGAAGGACGACTTCCCTCTTCCTCGCATAGACATATTGGTAGACAACACGCTCTTGTCTTTTATGGACGGATTTTCAAGAATGCGCTCTTGTCTCTTATGGACGAATTTTTATGGTATAATCAGATTTTGATGGCTCCAAAAGATCGGGAGAAGACTACCTTCACAATGCCTCGGGGCATCTATTGTTATAAAGTAATGCCATTCGGACCGAAAAACGCGGGAGCAACCTACCAAAGGGCTACAACCACATTACTGCACGATATGATACACAAGGAAGTGGAAGTATATGTGGATGACATGATCGTGAAATCCAAAATTCGAGAAGGGCACGTCGTCGCACTAAGGAAATTCTTCGAGCAGATCTGAAAGTATAAGATGCATTTGAACCCTCAGAAGTGTGCCTTCGGAGTTACAGTAGAGAAGATGCTCGGATTCATGATCACACAACTAGGCATAGAGGTAGACCCATTAAAGATCAAGGCCATTCTCGAAATACCTCCCCCAAAGACCGAGAAGGATGTAAGGAGCTTCTTGGAAAAGGTTCAGTTCATCAGTCAATTCATCGCCAATCTAACCACTACCTGTGAACCCTTATTTCGACTCTTGAAGAAAGAGACCAATTTTCAGTGGGAGCAATAGTGTCAGGATGCTTTCGAAGCCGTACGAAAGTATCTGTAAAATTCTTTGATTTTTTCGCCACCAGAACCTGATAATCCTCTAATACTGTACATATTAGTGACTGATTCAGCAATGGGGTGTATGCTTGCACAAGAAGACGAAGCCAAGGTAGAAAGAGCCGTCTACTACTCGACTAAAAAGATGGCCGAATGCGAATGGCGGTATACAACCTTGGAAAAGACTTACTGGGAGCTAGTCTGGGCATCCAGGAAGTTACGCCATTACATGTTAGCATACCGTGTTGTTCTAATCTCAAAGATGAACCCGCTCAAATACCTCTTTGAGAAATCAGCATTGACAGGAAAGTTGGCCCGGTGGTTGCTGATGCTAGCCAAGTTTAATTTGCAGTATGTCACGAGGAAATCAATAAAAAGGAGAGCCGTTGCAGAGTTCTTAGCCAACCACCCTATGAATGGAAAAGAAGAGCCTGAATTTGAGTTTTCCAATGAGCAGGTGCTGAAGATTGAGAATGATGTGTGGACCCTCTTTTTTAATGGAGCCTCAAACCAATACGGTTACAGGATAGGGATACTCCTTGTCACTCCCGATGATTCTCATATCTCTTTGGCTTTTAAGTTGAGTTTTGAGGTCACTAACAATCAGGTCTAGTATGAAGCTTGCTTAGCAGATTGGAAGCCGCCCGATAAGTAGGGGCAAGAAAGTTGGAGGTTATAGGAGACTTAGCTTTGGTTGTATCCCATGCAAAGGAAGAATAGAAGGTTAAAGAAGAAAAGCTGGTTCAATATCACCGAGAACTTGAGCTGATGATTCCCTGCTTTAAAAATATGGTGTTCACTTATGTTTCAATATTACAGAATAAGTTCGCCAATACATTCGCCACCCAGGCATCAATGATAGAAATACCATCCGGAATAAGTATGAGGTCTTTGAAAATTCAACAAAAGGATGTACTTGCGATCAGCAATATCGATTTTACCCAAGAAGCCAATGACAGGTTACCATGGTATCACGATATTTGGAGTTTCATCAAGAAGGGAGAATATCCAAGCAAAACCAAGCCAGTAAAAAAGACCAGAAAGTTATTAGAAGACTTACTGCACAGTTCATAATCTGTGGGGGAAAACTGTACATAAGAGTATATCTGGGAGTCAATAAGCTTTGTGTCGACAAGAAAAAGGGACACGAGGTGATGAGAGAAATTCATAGAGGAGTTTGCGGACCTCACATGAGTGGGATGATGCTGGTTAAAAAGATCTTACGCTAAGGATATTTCAAGATGACTATGGAAATAGATTGCCATCAATTTGTCCGGAGGTGCTAAGAAGGCCAGATCCACACAACCTTCATGCATGTACCACCATCTCAGCTTTATAACATGACCTCACTTTGGCCGTTCTCAGTTTCGAGAATCAACGTTATAGGGAAGGTTACACCCAAGGCATCAAATGGGCATGAGTTTATTCTTGTGGCAATTGATTACTTCACAAAATGGGTTAAAGCTGCCTCTTACTCAGTCTTGAAAGCCTCCCAAGTAGCTAGGTTTATCAAAGAAAATCTCATCTGTCGGTACGAAGTTCCATATGAGATAAATTTTGACAACAGTTCCCACTTTAAAGGAGAAGTTCTAAATCTTTTGGAAAATATTGAATCGTCATCCATAAGTCTTCACCATACAGGCCGCAAACCAATGGAGCAGTGGAAGCTGCAAATAAGAATGTGAAGAAGATTCTACAGAAAACGATAGAGGGGAGCAAGGATTGGCCGAAAAGGTTACCATTTTTCCTTTGGGGATACTGGACATCGATCAGAACTTCTATTGGAGCAACAACCCATGTTCAGGTCTATGGAATGGAAGCAGTTCTACCCATAGAATTAGAGATCCCTTCTCTAAGAGTAATGGCTGAAAGCGATGTCCCCAAGTTAGAATGGTAGAGGGACATATTTGAAGAATTGCTCCTTTTTGACGAAAGGAGGCTTAGTGCCATGTTCCATGTTCAAGGATACCAGAGAAGGATAGCTTGAGCATTTAATAAGAAGGTTAAGTCTCGAAATTTAAAGGAAGGTGACTTAGTTCTCAAAGAGATCAGAGCTCCAGTATTTGACCCAAGGGGCAAGTTCAAGCCTAATTGGGCCGGACCCTATCTCAACAAGACCTTGATGTCAGAAGGCGCTGCCATCCTTATGGATTTGGATGAAAATATTTTCTCTACACCTATCAATTCAGACCAACTTAAAAAATTCTACCCTTGAGGGAAAAGCCCACAAAAGGAGAGCATCAATACTCGAGTGTAACTCGAGTCTTGAACTACATCATGGCCTGATTCCCTTTCTTTGGGATACGTAGGTAGCTTCTGTCAGAAGTTCGGCCTAAACCTTTGTTCAGAATTCCCTCTTTGTAACCATGTTTCAAGTAGTTGATCAATGCAAAAGCTTGTTTGAAGTTTCTTTAATAAAATGATTATGTTGTAAGAACAGAATTTAAAAAGCCATCGTAAACCAAAAGTAGAGAAAATTTTATTAATGAGTTTACTGATACAATTTTCAAAAGATATAAGAGAGGCTTGCAAGTCCTCATCTTAAGAAACTAAAAAGGGAAAACAAGCAAAATATTAAGGTGGAGCAAAGCAAAATCAAATCCTCCTTCTCTTTGCACCTCCCTCTTGCCCGATTCTGCGCTCCGTCTCTACTTGTAGCCAAGCTTTGTAACTCAAAGATAACTCATTGTCGAAATCACTGCCAACCAGTATCCTTAGTCGAGAAGACCAAGCCCGCTGATACTGACCCAAGAAAAGGGCCTAGTGAGGGTGATTGTACAAATGGCTCACAGAAGTCTCAAGATAAATCTGGGTACACCCAAACTGGCGAAGAAAGCGATAAGGATCATAGAAGGTGGCTAGCTTCAAGTCAACCAACAGGATCCCCGAATGGCCCACTGTCACAGTAGTCGTGGAAGATATCTTCAGCCAGGGGCATAGCAAGAAGATGTCTTCCCTGGTCAGAGAACTCAGATAATCCCGCCAAGCAGTCTCGGTAGAGCAAAACTGATAAACCTGATGACGAATAAAGGATCTCACACTATAACTATCAGATTTGGGCTTCTCTAACAAATTCACCTTATTCATTAACCAAACCTGAGAGAACAAAGAAAAAGGAGAGCTAAGTAGAAAAATTAGAGAAAACACAAAAAAAGGAGAGCAGAGTGGAACAATTCAAGAGAAATATAGAAAGGAGAGTTGAGAGACTACCTGTAGTAGGAAAGCACTACCGGCAAAATAAGAGGCACCCGTAGAGTAGACTGCATCAAGACCAAGCAGCGTCTCGGCACCCCGTCCTCTGAAAACGTCAGGACATACATAAATATAAATAAAGAGATACTCTAGCCATTCATTCATATTTACATACGTTAGTTATTACATCATAAAGGAGTTATGAACCATTCACAATGCATAACTATTACAGCTTTACCAAGAAACTTCAAAGATTACACTAAGTGCGAGAGAACTGAATATAAGCACAAAAGCAGAGGTCTCGACTCCTCAGATTGCATCAGCGAAATCCACGTGCTCTTGGAACTCACCTTGTTCTTCAAACTCTTATTCTCCTTCTGGGACGACTTTCTCCAAGAACTCCTCCTTACCTGTGGTAGGAATGCCATGAGCCAAGGCCCAGAAACAAAATACTCTAACCTTCTAACTAATCTCACGACACAAAATTCACTGCAACACATACCATATAACACCCAAGCCAGTTTATAGTCAAGGAGCCAGACAAACATATGACATGATAGCAGATAAGTCAATAAACATGTGTGTAGTGTGTATGAAATGCAGCCAAAAAGTCCTCCACTATCGGACATAACTCCTAAGCACCAAAATGGAATACATGAACCCTGGGATCCCATAGCTAGGCTGCTCCTCTGAGAAGATTCCAATCAACCCTCAAGGACCGTAAAGAGAATAGCGCATCTAGACCAAAGTTAAGAAAGTTCTAACGCTCAACCAGGGAAAAGTCGCTCATCCAAGCCAACAGAGAGTTGCTATAAAAGTGGGCCATGAAGGATACAAAGAGAATAAAAGATATCCAGAACAGTGGGGTCTAAAACAGCTGCCACCTTTTATAGATCCAGAAATGGAGAGAACCCACAGAATATGCTCCAAGTTTCGTGCTAAAAAACTTTGTTGCGGCCATCACCTTTTTCCTACAGCTGCCAACTTGTAACCTAACAGTCGTCATATTTTCATCCCAAACCTCACGGCCAGGATACCCAAAATCCAGGTCATGAACTTTTCTCCACAAAAGTTCAGGCCACCATATCCAATCCAAATGGCTGCAATATTCTTCCTCACAGCCGCCACCTTTTTATGTAGAAATTTTGGCAGCCTATCCCCATCTTGCCAATATGCCTCAAACTGTAGTTATACACCTGTTAGCAACTCGTAACAAGAAAAATAGTTCATATGATAAGAATACGACTCACGAATCATACATCATGCATAATCAAGGGAAAAATCATGCATAATGTATATGTGCATGTGTAGGACGTGGCAAGTAGGCCAAGGGAAAAATCAAAGGCACGCAGGCCCCGTCAGTGTATCTGTGCATGTTGAAGACCGTATATTAGTGTGGATCAGCGTGTATCTGTGCAGCATGTGTCAAGACAGTATACCAGAATAGTGAATCAGAGTAGTACATTAGTGTGATCATAATAGAGTATCAGAATGTATCAATGGGCACGTAGGCCTAGGAAAGAATAGGCGCACAAGCCTCCAAGAACAAAAGAAGAGAAATGAAATCCTCAGCAGAGTGGTAGAGCAGAAAGGTCACTTCTGCCGGGTCCTCTTCCTCTGGATCACGTAGCCTCCCTGGGATGACTCTCCAGATGTCGATCCTGTCTCCTCCTCCTTTGAGCTATCAATAGTCTGTGTCACACTCGAAGTCCAAGCTCTGGATGAAGAAGCAAATGTTTGAGTAAAAGGTACAGCTGGGGCAGCTGGTGCTGTGTGACCACCGCGAGTTCTTGGTCCTTCGCCACGCAAATGCTAAGAAAAAAAGAAAATAACCACATCAGTTAAGGCAGATAAGTATGAGCAGAGCACAAGAATGTAAATAAAAGGTAGAAAGGACTAAGAACCACAACGGGGCCACCCCGAGGAGACGGAGGCTCCAAGCCATGGGCTCGGAAGGCAGCGTCCCAACTACGGACCAATACCCTCAACCTGGTGATCAGGCGAAGGGACAGGTTGCACCACTCTCGGGGCATATGTCGAGAGAAGAACCAAATCAGAATCAGTCAGATATGGGAATCAGTTAGATATGGGAACCAGTACGGGTATAAGAATCAGTGCAGTCAGGTTATTGCAGTCAAATATGAGCGACAATATGAAGGACAGAAGTAAGGATGTCATACCTACTCAACGCTGGGGGGAAGGAGAATCTCCTGGGCCACTGGCTCGTGGATCCGGATCTAGTGGAGATTCTTATCCACAAAGGTATCTACTGTCCAAGGGAGCTTGGGGAGAACAGGGCCTGGGGCAGCAGGAGGAAGACCCCACACGGCAGCATGAGCACCTGTGGCAGGCATGAGCCTCTCTCGGGCAAAGACCATGTAGTTAAGTTCCTCACCCTCGAATAGCATAGCAGCATTGAGGCCCACCATAGCTCGAATAATCTCAGCCGTGCAGAGGGTGTCGGTCTGACGCATCCCCAATAGAGGTGTACTCAGGATACGAAAGTGATCATACCCCAAGGACTGCCAAATAACGCGCTCTCTGTGGTACCACTCTTTACAGAATGGCCCCTCAACCAAGACACATGTCCAGGTAACCTCACGACTCCGCATCAGGTTAGCACCAACTCACTCCTCCATGCCTATCCAGATATCCCAATGGGCCCGAAAGTCAAGGAAACATGTTAGCAAAGCAGCGTATATATAGAAAATGAGAAGTGGGAGTGAACAGAAGCATGAGTAGCTTACCCAGTCAGGAGTGAGGCTGTTTAGGAAAAGGCGATCATCATCTAAATCTTTTCCACCAGGCTTCGTACCCCGATGGCGTTTGGCCCATCGAAGTGCCTGAGGGATCACGAGGGGGTTATCACAAGAGTTCACTAGCTGGTGCATGCCCAGGAACTCATAGGCCCAAAGCTACAAAAAATCAAGAGAAGCGTCAGCACAGCTGAAATAGATATGCAGATATGGAAATGGGAAATGAAAGCACAGAAAATAGGGAAAGCAGACATACCTCCCAATTGAACCAGTACCCACCGACGCTCAGATTAGAGGTCCTGGTGGCCGCGCTCATGTACTCGTATAAGGTGGCCAGTGCAGCTCCTCCCCAGTTATAGGAGTCGATTTGGTCCACGACCACCATGGCAGCGAGATAGTAGAGGTGCATCCTGTTCTTTAAGTTCAGGAATAAAGATATCCTGAACATATAGAGAAGGAATGCACGCACTACCCACTTGAAGTGGTAGACCTCGGAGCAGACAAAATGGCGGAAGGCAGTCTTCAGACACGTGTATCGTATGCTCCCCTTTTCGACGGACGGGGGCACGTGACCGAGAAGGTGCAGAAGAGCCTCGGGGTTCCGATAGATATCTAGATAGAATGGGATCTGGTCGCCGCCCACCCAAATCTCGATAATGAGAGAGAAATCAAGAAGAGTAAGTGTCACCTCGAACGTGGAAAGATGAAAGGTGTTGATGGTGTCTCACCACCTCTCTGTCAAAGCTGCAAGGGTAACCCGGTCATTGCTCGTCCCCTCCAACATGGTGACAAAGCTACCAAAGTTGGCCTGATCAACAATCTCTCGGCTACGGGGATCGAGCGCTATGTACCACTCTAGGACGTCTAAGGATCCGCCAAAACCCCGAATACGAAGTGGCCCCTGAAACGAAACAAAACAAACCAATCAGTAAAAAAAATGCAATAATGGAATCAACAAATAATGAAAGCAAAACAAACAGAAACAATGACGGGATCAAAATCAAAGTACGTGACAAGATAGCTGAAAACGATAATCAAAACAACATCAAAATGAGACTCAAAATCAACTAACGCTTTAAGGGTCAAAATCTCACTCATTAGTTTAAAAATCTACCCCCGTTTCAAAATCGACAACAACTCAATCCAATCAAAACTAATCCGCTAGGACTCAATTCCAAACTTAACGAGAACCCGACTTCACTCAAATTTTCGAATTGATTTCAAAAGACATAGTTTCGTAAAATTTGAATTCAACCCCGATCAAAATTCAAATTCAAAATTCAATTTTATTTCAACATAGCCCCTAATCTTTCTCGTTTCCATCTGAAATTCAACCTCGAAAAGCTCAAAATGGCAGACTCAACTAAAATGTCGTCAAGATTAAGTCTCAACAAAAATCAAATCCAAACTTGACCTAAACTAGCCCCTAACTCCGTTTTAGACCCACGTTTTAACATAATTTCAAGATGTTCCAAAAATTTTCAAAATTCAGTTTAGCCCGACATCTACCCAGATTCATCCTTAAATTCAAAATCAAACCCAACTTAATCCAAAAATTTTTCAAATTCATCCCAGAATCTGTTATCTACGTATCTAAGCTTGTTTTAGACAAAATCTCAAGTTTGATCAGAGGTTCATCCAAAAATTCATTAATTCTGTTTTAAATCGAGATTCACCCAAAACCTATTTTAAACCCAAATTTGAAGCTCAACATGGTTTCCATCCCATCTCAAGATTAGTTTTTTAAAGTGGATTCATATCCAAAGCTCGTTTTATTCAAAACAAAATCCGCTCAATTCGTATCCAATCCAAATCCTAACATGATATCCATTTTAAATATAAATTCAAACGAGCCCCGCTTCCAGAACGTGATCCCACTTCAAACTAAATCTAGCCCAAACTCGGGGACCGAATCCACCCTCAATTCAATTTCAAAATCCTTTTTCCACAAATCTGAATTTGTCCTGTCTAAAATTCTAAAAGTTTATTCAAAGGTTTGTTAAATCTTACGTTCATCTAAGTTCAAAAGTTTCGTTTTGCAAAATATATCTCGCCCAAGAGCAAAGGTCCATCCAAATCCAAGTCATTGTCTAACCTAATTAAGTTTAATGTTTCAAACCAAGTCTCAACTCCAATTCAATTCAATCCCAAACTCCGACGTCCGATATAAGTCAATGTTCAAGACAACTCAAATTCAACATCAAAGAAAAGTTTGAACATTCAAAAGTAATCAAGTATCAATATTCAAATAGACTTTCAAACAACAAAGCAAGTAAAGAACTCAAGTTTTCAATTTACCTCGAGGTTATGGGCTGAGAGATGATCGTCACGGAGCCGTAGGAGTATCTCACGCTCCACTATGACGTCCGGAAGAATGAACCTCTTCATAACCGATTTTCACAACCAGCGAAGAAGAGGGATGTAGGTCCCGGTGTTGAAATGCTCTGGCATACCCGGCGCACTCCCTCCCTCGAGAAGAAGATCCTTGTCATCATCACTGCCACCACCACCTTTAGCGCCACCACCTACGTCGCCTCCACCCACACTCGCGGCACCAACCACAGTTGCCACACCGCCGTCTCCTTCAATGTCGCCGGCCATACCATCACCACCACCTCCAACGCTCACGCCACCTCCTCCACCGACGTCGTCACCTTCTTCTCCAACAAAGCCAAATCTGAAATTGGTGCTTACTATTGGAGGCAAAAATGCCAAGATATTTGTTTTTGCAAACAATTAACGAAAAAAATTAACTGGACGGAAAATTGCCAAAACGGGCTCCAGATAAAACTTTTGATAACGAACGATCAAAATAAAACCCGTGCATCGAAGTTAATTTAGAAGAATACATTTTTACCGGTTGAATCTTCAACTACGATTTGAATCTAAATTGAAGCTCCTGTCAGATCTTCTTCTGTATTTTCTTATTCGATTCTCGGATATAGTGTGGGCTATAATCCTCCGACAACTCGTACCGACAGAACCAGGACAGCTTTAGTCTTAAAAGACAAGTTATGAAACCAGTTCAGCCTACCCGCATATATATAGGGCTACAGTAGGGACCTGGGAAGTAATTATGAGTAAGACTTCTAGTAGAACACAGACACGTATCAGCGGTTTCTACAATTAAGCAAACCTCATAGCGGTATCTTCAATTATGGAAACCAGTAGTGGTTTCAGTAATTTTCATAAAATACTAAATTATAGTTCACAACACTAAAGAACTATAATTGCACTCAGACTCATAATCTCAAGACCATATAGCATTGAGCTTCTGTTATTAAATGCTTATCATTTCTATCCACGTTAAGATTTTTGATATCCGTCAATTAAATTTAATTACTGATAATTTAATTTAATCAGCATCTTAATATTCTTTAACCCCTTTTGGTTAACTTATTTGATCGCTGGATAATCAAATTCACCTGTACGGTTTGACCCGATCAAAACTTATAAGCTTCTTTAAGGGGGTATTGTCAATTCCGATCTTTCAGGACGTGAATTCCGTCAATAATTAATATTTTTCATGTAAATAATACCGCTATCCAACTCACTGGGAATATAGACCCATATAAGATCGCACCCTCTAATGAATCAAAATAACGAATATTAAATATATGCAAATCAATAATTATTTCAAGATTAAGAGGATAAACACTATTCATAATAATCTTGGGGTGTGAATTAATTTATATAGTCAGTATAAAATTAATTATCCCGAATATTCCATTCAATATGCACAAAGTGTACTAGTACCGAGAGTCGGAACAATAGACGACACTATTATCTATTCACTGTAACCAAGACAGGCTTACAAAAACTCTGTTTTACAGTCGTACCGATGGTATGTCCATTTCCATCTAAACTGTAAATATAAAATTCATATTCTGCAAGAACCTAAAATTTGATTTTCTGTGTGCAAGCCGTACTCTATACACGAGATTAAATACTATATAGAATATCGAATATCCATGCATAACATTAAAAAAATAATACACATACATTACTCATAAAAGTTCTCATAAAATAAAAAATTAATTTTATTAAAATAAAATTAAATACTAAAAACATAATTTTCAGTGTACCAATCCTAACAATCTCTCACTTATACTCAAAACCATGTTTCCTTACATCTGACTCCTATGCCCTCTACATGACTATCAAAAGTCTTAGTCGATAATCTCTTTGTAAAAGATCTGCATGGTTGTCTCTTGTTGCAAGCTCTATGTCTAACTATAAATCTGTGTCTGTGTACCCCAAAGGTACTAGACTATCTTCCTAGTAAACCAACATATAATTTTTAGTCCTTTTTAGGTACTTGATTATATTCTTTACCGTAGTCCAATGCTCCTCCCATGAATTAGACTGATATCTACTAATCATGCCAATGGCAAAGCAGACGTCGGGTCTAGTGCAAAGCATAGCATACATGAAGCTTCCTACTACCGAAGCATAAGGAACCGTCTTCATCTTCTCTATCTCATCAGGTGTTTTAGGACACTCATCCTTGGATAGAGTGATTCCATACGTGAAAGAGAGAGACCCTTTCTTGGAATCCTACATGCTAAAAATAAGTAAGGATATCATCGATATACTTTGTTTGTGATAAGCCCAACATCTTTTATTTCTTATCTCGCATGAGCATGATCCTAAGGATGTGATTGGCTTTTCCCATGTCTTTCATATCGAACTGCCCAGATAACCATACTTTAACTGTAGATAATGCCCTCACATCGTTTCGACGAGTAAGATATCATCTACATAAAGTACTAGGACGATCACCACACTTTCATCACGCTTGTTATACACATAGGACTCATTCGGACTTTTATCAAAACTATAAGACTTAATGGCTTGATCAAATCGAGTGTTCTAAGATCTCGATGCCTGCTTAAATTCATAAATGGATCTCTTAGGCTTACACAACACGTGTTCTTGGCCCTTTGCAATGAATTCGTCTGGTTATATTATACAGATACACTCATCAAGACTTCCATTAAGGAAAGTTGTCTTGACATCCATTTGCCAAATTTCGTAATTGAAATGAGCGGCAATGGATAAGAGAATCAGGGTAGACTTAAGCATGACTACTGGTAAAAATGTTTCTTTATAATTGGTCCCTTCTTTCTGAGTGAACCCTTTAGCAGCAAGCCTAGCTTTAAAGATTTCAACCTTTTCATCTACTCCTCTCTTCCTCTTGTAGATTCACTTGCATCTAATGAATTTTATCCATTCGGGTGGTTCTACAAGTTTTCAGACCTGATTAGAATACATAGATTCCATCTCTGAATTCATAACTCTTTGCCAAAGATTTGCATCTCTGTCTTGAAATGCTTCATTGTAGTTGTAAAGCTTGATATCTAGTTCTACCGGGATCCTTTCTAAAGACTCTCCTAAGAACATATACCGAATAGGTTGATGAACAACCCCCCACTACGACGAGGCACTACCTGTGTCTGTGTACTAGCAATAACACACTGTGCAGAATCAGAACCATGTTCTTGATTTGCACCATCTCGATAATCCTTCCATTACGACGAGGTAATGGGATATCAGTGACTTGTTCTTCCGTTCTACTGGTATTTTCTCTCAGTTCTTCAAGAACAATATTACTTTTGGGCCTGTGATCCATAATAAAATTCTCTTTCAAGAATCAAGCATTAGTGCTAACAATGACCTTATGATCCTTAAGATTATAAAACAGACCACCCTTCGTTCTCTTGGGATACTCTACAAAGAAACAGACTTTTGTCCTCGGTTTTAACTTACCCACATTCCCTTTCAGCACATGTGTTGGACACCCCCAAATCGAAATGTGTTTCAGACTAGACTTATGCCCGGTTCACAATTATGTGGGAGTAGAAGGTACTGACTTAGAAGATACCAAGTTCAAAATGTAAGCCGCTATATCTAAAGCGAGTCCCCAAAATGAATCAGGTAAACCTGAATAACTTATTATGGACCTTACCATTTCCATAAGAGTCCTATTTTTTCTTTTTGCTACACCATTCTGCTGTAGAGTGTCAGGTGCAATCAACTGGGATGTAATTTTCTCTGATAACAAGTAGTCCTTAAACTCTCAAAAGAGGTATTTCTCACCACGGTCGGATCGTGGTGATTTGATACTTTTACCCAGACGCTTCTCCGCCTCTGTTTTTAATTCTTTGAATTTCTTGAAGCATTCAGACTTACGGTGCATCAAGTAAATGCATCCATACCTTGAGTAGTCATTGTGGCACCTGAATTTTTGGGATTTTGAAAAATGGTAAAAAAATATGAAATTCAAAAGATGTTTAGAAAATATTTTAACACCTTGAAAATTAAATTTTAAAAACTCTTTTTTGTTGAAAATGGAGTCTCCAATTGGATTTTGAGAAAAACAAAAAAAAATAAAAATGGCTACTGATGTTGAAAACGTCAACCAGAGAAAGAGGGCTCGAGGCCTCTAATAATCATCATTGGTTCTTTAATAGAATTTCTCAAATGCATGCAAATAAAGAAAGTGGAGGTAAAGAAAAAACGTCCAAAATTAAATATAAAAAATACATAATATATGTGTATAAAACGCCAAATAAAACAAGTATAAAAAAAATCCTAAGTACTACGGCATGCAATTTCTAACTAGAAAGATATATGGAGCATTTTCGCATGCGATATTATTAAAACAACCTAAACTAGCATGGTTCGAATAAAAAAGCAAAAATACTAAAAATTACTAAAGTTACCTAAACATAAATTGCTAACAAGATAAGCTAAACTATTCTAGCATAGCACTAAATTAACATATAAAACATCTATATTTTTAAATTATCAAAAGTATAATCAAAATAGAAGCATATGAAAACCCTATAAAAAGTTTACCAAAAAAAGGTAATGAAATCTAATAACAAGTTTTTTTATGATAAGAATGTTTGAAGATTTAACTTTAAAGAAAAAATGAAGGGGGTAAAGAGAAAGCCTACAAAAGAAAAATTAAGCCAAAATAAGAAAATTTATAAAATGCTGTTAATTAAAGAAAATCTAATTTTTCACATTTTAAAAGAGACAACAATAAAAGAAAACAAAAGGAAAGAAAATAAATTCTAGCGTAGAAGACTTTTTATAATTTTTAGGTTTTAATATAATGAGAGGAAGATAATGCTAACATTGAAAAAAAGAAAAAGAAAGGATCAAAAGAAAAGAAGAATAAAGCTAATAATAAAGAGGCAAGAAAAGAAAATACAATGCTAAAAAAGAAAATTACACTTATATTAAAAGAAAAAAAAATAAAAATAAAATAAAGCTATTGAAAGAACATTTAAGCTAATGCTAAAAGAAAAGAAACATTAAACTAACTATTACAAGAAGATAAATGTTAGAAATAAAAGGAGAAAGAAAAGGAAAGAAAAAGAAATACTAAAAAAAACAATTGAACTAATATTAGAAGAAAAGAAAACAAAACAGAGAAAATGAAGAATAAATAACTAGAATATTATTAGAAAATGTGAATATAGTATTAACAACTATATTCACATGAATGTTAGTACGTTGATAACAACAATTAACAACATTACAAGTTGTAATTGTCAAAATATATTGGCACTTATTGATGAATTAATGAAAAATAACAATGTACTTAATGTAAAAGTATAAACTAAGAAATTAATTAAGGTAACTAAATTACATGAGACAATGTAAATGATAAACAAGATTAACTAAGTAAATGAAAGGAATATGCGAAATAAAATTGAACTTAACCCGATCACTCCAAAAGAGAGAGAATGGAGTTAGAAAGATTAGGGATCCTAACGGAATACCTAGATTGCTAAAGAATTCTCAAGTCGGAGAATGTGCTTCAATGGTTCAATCTTCATATGGTGTTCCCAAGCTAGGATTTCAATGTAGACGTCGAATGTTTGGATCTTAGTATTTTGGTAAGGTTTCGGCGTCAGGGCTCGAAATTGCTCGGTGACTCAGCAGAGCTTCTCTCACTAAACCTCTCTCTAAAATTGTGTCATAAAAAACATACTAGAGGTACGGTATTTATAGAATTTTTCAACCAATGAGATGCTGCCACGTTTTGGGACACGTCAGGCCATTTGGAGTTGGCGGTCGCCAGGTAGGACATGGTGGTCGCCATGTTTAAAATAAGTTCCACAAGATTCTATTGGCGGTCGCCACAATAAAAGTTGGCGGTCACCAAGTTGAAGGTGGCGATTGCCACTTTTGGCTTGGGTTTCCAAGATGTTTTATTGACGGTCGCCCCAATGAACATGACAATCGCCACTTTGGGAAATGACATGCACGCCAAGTTATAGGTGGTTTGACTAAATTTTATTGGTTTGAAGGTTCTGGGTTCAAATACCGAGCTTGGATCACCTCCCGAGAATCGAGCTGAAGCATCATTCAACTGTTTTCATCATCGAATTCACCTAAAATTGGACGGGATCAAATTGGGGTGTTTACAATCATCAATGCAACTGATGAAGTATTCAAAATCACCTCTAGTCCGGATTGTCATAGGACCACACAGATCATAATGAACTAGCTCCAACGGCTCTTTAGCTCTATAGCCTTTGGCCAAAAAGGGCCTCTTGATCATTTTACCTTCCAAGCAAGATTTACAGACTGAAAGTGCTTCCACTTCCAATGGACTCAAAAGTCTATCTGCTACCAGTCTGTTTATCCTTTTTAGATTAATATGACTCAAGTGTAAGTGGCAAAGAAATGTTTGGTTCATTAAAGAAGAAAATTTTATCTCATATGGTAAATTTGATGTGTTATTCATTTCAGTCAGTTGCAGTATAAGAGAGATTAGAGTAGTAATATAAAGATCATCTACCAATACACCGGAACAGATAATCCGTTTATTATCCTTAATAACCACAGAGTTATTAAAATATACAAAATATCCGTATTTAGCTAATTTAAGAATAGAAACTAAATTCCTTCTAATGGTAGGTACATAAAGATAATCTCTCAATATTAAAATTCGATCTCTACCAAAACTAAGAGTGACATCTACTACTACAACTGCTGTTACCTTTGTATTATTGCCCATATGCAGGTAAATCTCTCCATAACTAAGTTGTCAGGTTTTTTAGAACCCCTGCAATGAATTGCAGACATGATTAGTGGTTCCCGTATCTACACACCAGGTACTGGTAGATAACACCGCTAAAGATGTTTCCGTAATCAGTGAACAGAAATTACTATATTTGTTTTGTCTTTTGAGAAATACTGGACGTACTTTTTTTAGTGCCAGGTCTGGTTACAGTAAAAATATCTGCCTTTTGGCTTTTTCACACCAGTCCATGGCCCACTAACTATCCTGAAAACCGTGTCTCCCTATTTCTGAACTTTTTTCTTCTTCATGCCTTTCGGCCCAAACGAAGAACCTTTTTCAGAAACGAACACATTTCCTGGTATTGAATGAATACAATTTGCAGTTAAAACTATATCCAAGTTACATTTTCAGTCAACAAAATTCAGTCCCGCAAGTTTGTATTCTTTCAGTATAAAAGCGAGTGGGTTAAAATCCATTTTAATCCTGAGAATCACATAATTTAAAAAAATCGTTAATTATAATGAGCGAAACTTTGAATTTATTTTAATTTGGTTCCCTCTACTATTTTAAAATTAATTCACCAGCAGCCTGATAATTTGATAATAGCATGCCTCGATGGAAGGACGTCTACTATCATTTATAAGACCAAACAAGCCAATTCTTTTTAATTTTAATTTGTAGGCAACTAACCATGTCAAGTAAAATTAAATAGCTGGCATAGTTTCAGTCTAATATATAATAGCAGTAACTTAGATGAAGAGGATATTACTATATACAATTAAGTGTTAACCATCACCTAATCCTAAATTAATCGCTTCGCAATAAATTTTTTAGATGGAGAAGTGATCCACACTAACAATTATTTAGAATCATCCCTAAAAGGAGGTTTGTATTGGTAATACTGCAATTAATCTGTCCGTTGGAGAGGAAGGTCTTACTGCTAACACGCAGGGTTTAATTGCATCGCCTACAAACTGGTGATGAAGACCGCGGGATTTATCTGTGAATAAATTCTCTCTACCACTTAGATTTTTAAAATTTTTTTTTGAGAGTTATAAAAATCTATTTAATTAAAATAAATTTATTAAATTCAAAAACCAAACGATCTGAAAGAATCAAATATCTTCCCGTGTACATAATTCTAAATATTCTGATTTATCGAAGCATCTTTTCGTGTTTAAATGCGTAACAAATAAAATTTAATAAATGCACAATTTTTTCTTTTGCTTTTCAGC
The DNA here is from genome assembly GCA_032270985.1 of Heliamphora pulchella. Classification (NCBI taxonomy): domain Eukaryota; kingdom Viridiplantae; phylum Streptophyta; class Magnoliopsida; order Ericales; family Sarraceniaceae; genus Heliamphora; species Heliamphora pulchella. Next base: position 669 of record JAULJZ010157362.1, on the reverse strand, counting down.
TAAGGCGTGATTAAAGACATTTACTTATTTTATTTTTCGTTCCACATTTTTTGAAAAATAATAATTTATTTCGATTAAACTTTTTTTCATTTAATTAATTCAAAATTCGAAATTAATTCCCACATTTTTCCAAGATATCCGATTTAAAAAAAAATAGTCCTAAACATGATATTTTGTAAAAAATAAAATATCTAAAAAAAATTTATTTAATTAAAATTAATTAATTAAAAAAACATATTTTATTTTTTATTACAAAATATTTTAATTAAAATTGAAATTTCGAATTAATTAAATTAACATAATAAATAAAACATATATGCAATCATCAACGCAGTTCATATGATAGTATATGTGCAATCCCAAGAGGGAGTGAGTTGGATATTAAAAAAAATTTTTGTTTATATATCTTTCAATTCACTTATAAGTAAGATATTTTAATTCACAAGTATATTTTCTTGTTAGAGAATTAAAGCACAAGTAGTTTTTAATTATCTTATAAATAAGATTCAAAATCTTTTGATAGAAGATTTAAGCAGAAGTGTAGATGTTAATTAACCATATTTAAAACCTTTTTGTTTGAAAATTAAAGTGTAAGAGTATATTAATTTTAATTCACAATATTACAAGATTCAAAACTTTCTTGTTTGAGATTTTAGAATGCAAGTAAAA
>JAULJZ010157353.1:0-27979 GCA_032270985.1 Heliamphora pulchella | reverse complement strand
GTTCATCACCAAGTATCACAATTTCACTATCACATATTATTAATTCGACCATTATCAATCAAAAATTTTATAGTACCCATGCCCACATTTAATTCGGTTTCTTCTCTTACCAAAAATATGAAAATAAACAGGTATCAGGTTCTCACAAACTTTGTATCTTAATTTAGATATTCGAGTTAGCTATTCGTATAAAATTTATTTGGAGTGATTTAGATTGTTACACTTTGAGATATAAAGTTTTTTCCAAAATGTTACATTTTTTGTCATGCTACTATTGTAGAGGAGGCCAAAACCCTATTTTAAATGCTTGATCTTAAAATGGTTTCTTCATGAAAGTTGTTCCTAACACATTTTTACAGTTTCTTACCAAAAATGAAAAATTGTTATCATTGTTTGATATACTACACATATTTTCAAAATCATTGGACAGATTCAATACCACTTTCTTGTAAAGGTTAAATCCCCCATTTTTGTTGAGTATTCAAAAGCGTGTTCTTCATGAAAAAGTTAGGATACTTTCTTATCTGGATGCTTTCCAATTTTTAGAATAAATGAAGTTGATTTAATCCCCTCCAAACTAAGTTTATACTCACTATTTTCAAATCTAGAAATCACCCAATCTGATTTTAAAAATACTATTTTAACCTATTTTTTTATGAAGGCCAAAACTCCAGCTCTTCCTTTAGTACTGGACTAAGTGTCCTTCATGAAAGTTTTAGGTGACATCAAAATCTAACCCATATCTAAAAATTAGGAATTTTAGAATCATTTGATACCCCAAACATATTTTTCTTTAACTAAGTTAGAATATGGATATTTCAGTTTTTGTTCAGGGCAATTTTAACCTCCTGCCTTGTGGGGATTAAATACCTTAATTTAATGAGAATTTAAAGAAAAGTTCTTCACAAAAGTTGGAGGGGACCCTTAAATATAGCTTGTGTCCAAAATTTAGGATCTATTTCGATGAATTGGTCACCCAAAGGTAGTTACACTTTATGTTGAAAAAGCTGAAAACTAGAATAATACTAAAATTAAATAGCGTAAGTTTACTAGTTGTTCAAATGAAACTTCGGAATTGCATGTGCTTATGTGTGACCTAATCATTGTGAATCATGCATACAATGTTGTATACAATAAATAGGCTAATTTATAATGACTAATTTTAATACAAGATGACATGAGAAAAAATGTAAGCATTGCATACTCATGCAAGGATGCATTAGAAAGTTGTGCCTTATGCATAACCTATGTTGTACCTTGCCATGGTCATTGAGTGCATGTCATATTAGAGTCAATTGTACCCTTGAGTCATGGTTGGAAGTGTTCTTAGTGTATAAACTATTTTAGGGTATATCCCCAGACAGATACAGTGGGCACGTTCCCAAGGTGGTTGTTAACTTTCGGGGTAACTTCCCAGCAAACACCTTGGACATGTCCTTTTGAAATTCTGGCGTTATTATCTCAGATTTTTTCTTGACGCCAAGCAAGGCGTCACTAACTCTTTAAATGGGGGGCGTAGGCTAGCCTAACTCATGCCGTTGTGATCTTGATAAATCAATTAGCGTAAAAAACCCGATGATGTAGTATCATTTCACAACGAGGGTCAAATTGTGGTGGCTTTGGAGGTCAATTGCCAATATAGTCTACTCTTGGATTTTTCCAGTGTAGAGTCCGTTGGTTATTCTTTTGGTCAGGTATCGATTGGATTACATGCATAGCATACAGCATCATCGTAATTGTTGAATTCCTTATTAACATCTACAATTTGCTATCCTATTATGTGGTTATATAAAATTTTATTTCTAAACGATGATTTGGATTGAATTACGTTTGAGTTAGTTTAGTAGGGTTTCCTAGAGTTTTCTTCTGAGTTTTGGCTCATGGCATTAATTCAATATGCAAAGAAGAGATAGAATCCAAGCAAGAAGAATTTTAGGAGGGATCATAGTTTGGAGTTGCGTGAGGAAGATCAATGATTTTACATCTCTTTTGGTTTTGCAAGTTGAAATAGTTAGCCTCGCTTCTGTTGAACACTTTAACTTGTTGGAAGACTGTACTAATTATTTTGTGATGTTTGTTAAGGATAATTTGTGTTTTTAATGGTATTATCTATCGTTAATTATAATTCAAGTCGTTAGCATAAACCCTACTATATTATGTATGTCTTAACATAGCTGAGAGATTCGGGGTGTTACAAATTAGTATAAGAGTCTAGGTTTAGTGGACCTTCAAGCCTTGGGTTATGAAAAAACCATGTGTTTTGTCGCATAAAGACTATATAGAATAAGTTTTATTAATTATCGTTATCATCTATAAATTATAAAAACTAAAATTCACTATGTCTAAGTTATATATCGTAGTCATTTTAGAGTGTCATCGGGTTCGGAGTTGGAAGGGATCTGTGTGTGGAAGATAGATAAATAGATCTCTATTCCAGGATTTGAGGTTGACCTTACCGTTGCGAATGTCATGCGAATTTTAGGGCATAGACTTGTGATGAGTTTGGCGCCAGGATTTTGGGTTTCATTCAAAAATAGAAAATTCAAGAGTTATTTAGAAAAAGGATTTTAACACCTTGAAAATCAAAAGATTTTGAAAACCCTTTTTATTAAAAATTGGAGTCGCCACTTGGTTTTTGAGAAAAATCAAAAAAAATAAACAGGAGCCACTGATGTTTAAAACGTTTAACCAGAGAAAACATGGGTTCAGGGGCTAAGGTACGAATCGGGAAAAGTGTTTGGCACCCCATTCACCCAACCGTGAGGTTGGCCTCTACTAAACATCATTGGTTCTTAAGTCGATTTCTCAAATGCATGCAAATACAGAAAATGAAGGCAAACAGAAAACAAGCAAAATCAAGTAAGAAAATTCATATTCTAGATATATTACCACGTAATAACAAAAAACAACGCATTAAAAAAAAGCCTAATTCCTAATCATGTTGGATCTAAACTAAAAAATACATGGAAAAAGCCACATGCAATAAGCAAAGCATAAAATTATTAAAGAAATTGATGAACCCTAATCATGCACAAACTATATTAAAAGATTCATGATAGACATAGCATGTAATAAGTGAAGAAAATAATCTTAAAACAAAATTCCAAATTCTAAATATGCTAATACTATACTACAAGATGCACACTGAACTTCACAGGCTGTTAATAAAATAATAAAACAGCAAAATTAAGCTACTAAAATAGCAAAAAGGTTGCGGCCATAAACTACAGAGGTTGCAGTCGCAATAAAAATAAGCCAAAATATTGTGTCCGCAAAGATGTAAGTGCCAGAATCTTGTGCCTGCAACATTGATTGTTGCAACCGCAAGGAATTTAGGCACTGTTTAACAGTGTGTTGTGGTGTGAATGTGTGATGCATCTACAATATAAAACAGAATTACAAAAATATATTATGACTACTTTAACCAAAAAACACAATAAAATTATGAAAAGCTCAATACTAACTACAATCCTAGAATCAAGCATTCAATAATAAAGCATGCAAGCGAGGTAATTGAGACGACAAAATTCAATGGCAGCAAACTATAAAAATGAACCACGAACTACAAATGAGGAGAGTGACATATGAATAACACGATAGAAATGACAAAATCAAATCAAAATATGAAAATATGCGACTAAAACATAGGAATAACAAGTTGAATAAAAATAATAAATATGCAAATAACAATGTTAAAATTAGAAATTTAACCCGACCTCTCCACAGGGATAGAAGGTGTGGAGAGGGAAGTGTCGAGGATTATGCAAATATACCTGGAAAGTGGTATCTGGGTGTATCCTCAAGTCATGGGGATGCAATGGTCGTTCTTCTGATCACCAAGAAAAGGTCCCGCTCAAGTACTCCGAGCGATAGGGTAATAAAAGTGTGTAAGAAATCGGGATTCGGATTGGTGGTTCAACAGAGTATCCACGTTTAGAATTCATCCTTGATAAAGTGGCAGTGTATTGACGTCAGAAATCATCCTCTTAAAATTGTACCAAAGGTACGTATTTATAAAAAATGCCACCCAATGAGATGGTGGCATGTCCTTAGCTCAGAAGATTCCCAGAATGGTTGTGGTCGCAAGCTTTGAAAGTTGCGGGCGCAAGGTTGAAGGTTGCGGTCTCGCGTGGTTAAAGGTTACGGGCGCAAGGTTCAAAGGTTGCGGGTGCAATTACTTGGGCCAGTGAATAACCAGGTCGCACGGTTTGAAGGTCGCAGCCTCAGGGATCGAAAGATGTGATCTTGTGGTTCGATTTCACGGAGTACTGGTCTTGAATCATTTCTTGACGATCGTTTAGAGACTTTACACATCATCCCACTTGGTTTTCATCATTGAATTCACCTAGATATGCTTAAGATTCGGCGGGGTCAAATTGGGGTGTCTACAGTTACTCCTCTCTGATATAACTTAAGCAACAACGCGTGATGCGAGTTATGTCAAAGACCCATAGACAACATCCATTTGATCAATCCGCCAATCTTAGGCTCCAAACACACAAGCATTCATATGATGGTGGTCGTACTCAAACTTTCATCGAGCTATCTACGTACCCTTTTGCTAGGGATCAGACCAAAACGTAGTTCCGGGGTAAATGCAAAAAATATATGATGCAAGATGCCAAACGTGATGCAGATACTAACATGTCAAAGGAATACCCTAAAGGTCAAGTCAAGATCTAAAGGAGCACAAAAAAGCAACAATTCAAAGATCGAGTCAAGATCCAAGAACTCAGCCAGGAATAAAATAATTACAAAGATCGAGTTAAGATCCTAGAAATTATCTTGAACAGGGAAGCAACACAAATTAATAGATCACGTCAATACACAAAAATTTAGACGAAAACAAGAGAAAAAATAACTAAAAAGTAGAATCAAGACTTTAAAACTATTTTTAAATCCCAAAAACAGGTAAACAAATATATCATATGGGCATTAAAAACACATAAAAAGCAATCATAACATAGGCGCCTGGAGAGCAGGGCTTAGGGCGCTTAAGGAGTAGGGATTAGGATATAGGTGCTTAAGGAGTGCAGGCGCTTTTGAGGGAGTATGTGGGGGATGCACCGAATATCTATTATTTTTAAAAAATATTCTTTTTTCTTTTTAAAACAAAAGTCCAAGATATCTGAACATCTTTTTTGAAAAATAGAGTCACTACTTGATTTTAAAAGAAAATCAAGTAAAACAAAAAGAATGATGCGGGTCTTTTAAAAACGTAACCAGAGAAAAGGAGGGTTCGGGGGTTAGGGTACAAAAAATAAAAGTGTTAGGCACCCTTTTTGCCCAACCATAAGGTTGGCCTTTACTTTGTCAATGTTGGTTATTGTTGTAAACTTTTTAAAAGTAACTTATGCAAAATAGAAGGTTAAAAAGAGTTCAAATAAAAGAAAGCAACGAAAGAAAATTTTGACTATGATCATAGGGTTATGCAGCTTGGTTATTATTTCCAGATATGCCACACGTATTGTTTCAGCAAAGTAAAGCGAAAACATGCGAGTAAGTGATAAAACGAACAAGTGAGATTTAAAGGGTCATGCAATAATATTTTAGTCCCTATCATGCTGTAAGCAGGCTGTATAGAACAAACAAAAGAGACTTAAACATCATATTTAAGCTACTAGACAAGTAGAACAGTCACGGCCGTAGCAATAAATGTCGCGACCGTGATAAAAATAGTCACAGAATAGGTGGCCGTGACAAAATATCTCACGACCGTAACAAATAAATATTGCGTCCATGGTTTTTAGGAGGTACGGAAAGGATATATATATTGCACGTGGCTTAAAACATGCTCAAATGAATAAGACATGCAGGACAGAGACCACAACTTATTGATTTTAGGCTAGATCTGCCATTCTTTATCTTTCATGCAAGAAATAACTCTTAACAAAATATATAGGATATCAAAAATGAATAACAAAGAGCTTAAAACACATTTACATGCTACTGGTCCCTCAACAATTGCACAACCGTTACAAAGGGGATGACGGCCGTGACAAATATGAAGAAAAAGCAGGCGGCCATAACATTTACACAACCTCAAAATCATACAAATATGAAGGTATATAGAATGGAGACCATGACCCATTTGATTTAGGCCAGATCTACCATTCATTACTCGACAGAAAACTAAACAGAGATACAGAAAGAAAAATATACTAAACAGAGCAATAAAAGGATGTACAAACTTGAAATAAACAGATAACATGGGGTTTTGAAAAGAGTTTTTGTATTTCTGGCCTTAAAACAATGTCACGGCTGTAACAATACAATGTTGCAGCCATCCATATTGAGAAGCATAAATGTACAGGCACATATAAAAAGGACACGACCGTAACTTTGGGTTTAACAAAACATATGGCCGTGACATAAAAAGGTTATGGCCGTCATGTTTTAAAACCTCGGTAAGCTTCCGATGTGTTCAGTGTGCTTGTGAGTGTTGAAACAGCACATAAACAAATACACGAAACAAAAGGCTATGAAGATACTGTTAAGGATGAAAACTTGAAGGAAATAAATATTCACATTGAAATGAAAAATAAATAAGCAATAAAACAATGGAAACCTTATCCACGACACCCTCAGAGGAAGAAAATGTGGGTTTAAGAAGAGTTATGGGATCCTAAGATTACCTCGTGTGAATATCGACCTCGAATGGCCCTTTGGTGGTGAGAATATGATACCTCCAAGCCAATGTATATGCTCGAAGAACTCCTCAAGGGCTAGCAAGAACATGAATGAGGCTCGAGAAGTTTAGGATTGGTGGGAGAATATCGAACGGGAGAATATTTTGACAGAGTTTAGGCCTCTAGGTACATTTCTCTCTTGTTTTTGCTTGGAACTGCTCCCTATTTATAGGCAAGGCGAGCAACCCAAACTTCATCTAAGATGTTACCACCTGTCTAAAAAGGGGTAAAAGTGACAGCGCCACCTTTTTGCTTTTATACAATGCAGGTCGCTACCTTTTTACTTTTGTACATTGCAGGCTGATACTTTTATGGTGGTGAAAAGGACAGCCACGACTTTCTAAAGTCACAGCCTGGATAAAAAGCAACGACCGCGACAAAGAAAGTCACAACTTGATTTAGGGTTTTCAAAAAGATTACAGCAATGAGAGTAAGGACATGGCCTATTCTAGGGTTTTCAAAATGGTGGCAGCCGTGTGGATGGAAATGTCACGGTCTGAATGTTTTTTAGGGTTTTTTGGGGTTTTGAGCCATATTCGTGATTTTACTTGCTTAGGAGTATCTTTGAGCATGATTCTCATACTTTCGTCATTGGGGCGCATTCAAGATGGGTGCCTAAGATTCGACTGATTCAGATTGGGGTGTCTACAGTTGTCCCTCTTTAACAGAGCTTGCAGCAACTCGTGGTGCAAATAAATGTCAAAGCTCTAGAGACAAACCAATTGAACAAGCCTTCAATCTTAGGCACAAACAAAACATGCAGAAAAGCATGGTCGAACCTAAATTTTCATTGAGCTTCCTACGTACCCATATTCCAAGGGATCAGATCGATCGTAGTTCGTAGGGCAATGCGTATGATGCAAATAGGCTAATCGTGATACATGATAGGTACAATGTAATGTAAATAGTTACGATGCAAGAAACATTTGAAGGTCACAACACGAACCAAGGAAACATTCGTTAGTTTTAGGTTGTGAAAGGACCGATGAGGCTAAGGGTAGTTTAAGGTCATGTAGAGACCGATAAGTCAGTTTAAGGTCATGAGGTGGACCAAACACTTGGGGGCAAATTTAAGGTCATGTTAGTTTAAGGTCATGAGGAGGACCAAAGGTGCTAGGTGTAGTTTTAGGTCGTGCCGAGGACCAAGGAGTCAATTTAAGGTTGTGAGGAGGACCGAAGATGCTAAGGGGGCAAGCTTATCAGTTTTAGGTCATGACGATAACCCGCAAGGAGGTAAAGGGGCAACTTTTAGGTCATGCGAGGACCAAGGAGTCAGTTTAAGGTCATGAGGAGGACCGAAGAGGCTAAGGACAATTTGATGTCGTGTCGAGGACCGAGGAGTCAATTTAAGGTCATGTGAAGGACCAAAGAGGCTAAGGACAGTTTTAGGTCGTGTCGAGGACTGACGTTTTCAAAAGGGGCATTTAGATCATAAAGAAGGGTTAAGAGAGCCTTCAATTTGTTCAAAACCTACACAGGGTAGTTCCAAGGTCTAAACAAGGGGGATGCTCAAAACAAAATAGAGGTCGTTACTTTTGTATGTCGCGGCCTGTATTATTTTTCCCTCAGGAGAAGGCGGCCTAAACATAAACTTCACGGCCGTGCGAAATATTTGAGAAAAAGATACAGTCGTGACTAAACAAAGTCGCAGTCTGGGTCAAGCTGTTACGGCCGTCAGTTTTAAAATCCTCTGGAGCTAACGGCCGTGAGGTGGATAGCAGAACATAAGTTCTGTGAATGTTTGAAAAAATATTCGTGCTAAGCTTTCAAACTCACTCTTCCTCTCATCTCTCTCGCACTTACACTCTCACGAGCTCTCTCTCTTTCTCTCTTGACTCCCTCTCTCTCTTTCTCGAGTCTCTCTCTCATGTTCCAAAGATGTTTATTCTCTCCCTTTTCTCCTTGGTTTTCTCCGCAATGGTTGGAGGTTTTGGGTTTGTGGGTGACAACGGCACCAGTGGAGGCGGCGCGACTGGTGGTAGTGTCAAAGGCGGCGTGGCACCGCTTGTTGGTGGCAATAAAGAAGTTGGCAACGATGGAGGAGACGGGGCCGAGGATCTACTTGGCGGTGGTGCTCCGGGTATGCCAGAGCATTTTGACCCGGCTATATACATCCCTTTTCTTCATCGGTTACAAAAGCCAGCTATGAAGAGGTTTATTATCCCGGACGTGATAGATGAGCGTAAGGTTCTCCTACGGCTTCGTGACGAACTTCTCTCGACCTAGAATCTTGAGGTAAGTTGAAAAACTTGAGTTTTTTACTTGATTTTATCGATTGAAAGTCTATTTGAATGTTGATACTTGATTACTTTTGAATGTTCAAACTTTTCTTTGATGTTGAATTTGAGTTGACTTTGAACATTGACTTGTATCGGACGTCGGAGTTTGGGATTGAATTGAATTGGAGTTGAGACTTGGTTTGAAATATTGGACTTAACTAGGTTAGACCTTAACTTGAATTGGATGGACCTTTGCTCTAAACGAGGATATATTTTGGAAAACGAAACTTTTGAACTTGGATGAAAAATGAAATTAAGATTTAATGAACCTTTGAACAAACTTTTGGAATTTATGACAGAGCAAACTCATATTCGTGGAAAAAGGATTTTAAAATTGAATTGAGAGTGGATTCGAACCCCGAGCTTGGGCTGGACTTGGTTTGAAGTGGGATCACATCCTAGAACCGAGGCTCGTTTGAATTTAGATTTAAAGTGGAAATCATGTTAGGATTTCGATTGGACACGAATTGAGAGGATTTTAATTTGAAAAGAACTTTGAGATTTGAAAAAAACGAGCTTTGGATTTGAATCCATTTTGAAAACTAATCTTGAGATAGGATGGAACTGTGTTGAGCTTCAAATTTGGGTTGTAACGCCCCGTCCTCCTGGCACGTCGGGACATATATAAATATAAATAAAGGGATATTCTAGCCATTTATTCATATTTACATACGTTAGTTATTACATTGTGAAGGAGTTCTGAACCGTTCAAAGTACTTAACTATTACAGTTTCGCCAAGAAATTTCAAACATTTTGCTAAGCACGAGAGAACTGAATATAAAAACAAAAGCAGAGGTCTCGACTCCTTAAAATGCATCAATGGGATCCATGTGCTCTTAGAACTCACCTTGTTCTTCAAACTCTTCTTCTCCCTCTGGGATGACTTCCTCCAAGAACTCCTCCTTACCTGTGGCACGAATGCCATGAGCCAAGGCCCAGAAGCAAAACACTCTAACCATCTAACTAATCTCACGACACAAAATTCACCACAACGCATACCGTATAACACCCAGTACATTTTATAGTCAAGAAGATAGACAAATTTATGACAGGATAGCAGATAAGTCAATAAACATGAACGTATGAAATGCAGATGCCCAACCTAATATGCACCCAGATTATAATAGGGATTCCACGCCGGGAATCATCATAGTAGACTTTCACAGGTATTTGATCACTAAAGCCATCAATGCATCTCGTTGCGAATAGTAAATGCGTCGTCGGGCTTCATACCACAGCTGTTTTACTCAATGGCAACGGCGTGGGGTCCGTACCACTTTGGGACTTATTGTCACTGTCCGTAGGAAATCATTATCATTGCTTCAGGACTTAATGTCATTTCCTTAGGACGTATTTTCATTACCTCAGGGACTTATTGTCATTTTCCTCATATATCAAGCGATTTGTCTGACCTTAAGACTCGTGATGCCTTCGTCGGTGTCAACCAAAAGTCCAAGCTATCGAAATCAGAATGCTAGCGATGAACCCATGGTGCCCAACAATATCCGTAAATCATTTCAAACACCGGGGATCCACCCAAGGTGTGCAAGGGGGATACATCTCAAAACATTTTCAAAAAATGGCAACCAGGGACACCCTAGACTTAGAATCAAGAACGACAATCTCAATACATCCCATCCCAATAACAGTTTGCACAGATGGACTCCAACAAGCCAGGATGCAAGTGACAATGTCAATGATGTATAATATGGATCTCAAATACAACCATCTATAGCATGGCATCAACTAGCATGGCAAGATTCATGGTATAATTCGCAAAGCATAAGGTACAATTATGTGAAGCACAAGCTACAATTTTCAAGATATGACTTAACATGATAGCATGAGTTCTAAATCATCATACATTCTCTTAAAAACACTAATCAACTAATTCAAGTCAATCATCATACAAAGACAAGGGTCTCATAGTAAGGGTACTCAATTTCACACTTAGCAACTTTTAAGGCCAAAATCAAGTATTAAATTAAAAGAGCCGACAAGATTTTGGGGTATCTAGACTTAGAATCAAGTAATGATTTTTTTTATACACTAGTTGGATAAAAATATTTTCTACAACTCTCATATTTAACACCAAGGCCAAAACCTAAGACAAAGGGGTGAACAAAACATCCTAAGCAAAAACGGTTCAGCACTTTTCTTAAGATTTTACCAAACACATGCTTCCGTTGGTCTGGGTTTTGGGGTATCATATCAAGTCCAAATGAGCCCATTTTTTAGTATGCTCTAGTTCAACAAGTCCCCTACGAGTTTCATGTTTAGAGCTAAGGGTAATGTTTTGGAACAAGTTAGACGTTTTGGCCATTTTAAAAAATAGGTTCTGTCAGCTGCCAAAACTCAGCAGAGCCGGTTTTAGACAAAGGATTTGAAACGGTTTTGGAGTATTATCCCGAGGCTTTAAGGTCTTATTTTTGGCAAACAATTAGTTCAATATGTTAGATACAATGTTCATGTAGACCACTTTTGGAATAGGTCATTACAAATAGGGGTTTTGGGCTACACAAAAATATGTGACAGAAGTGTCCCTTGAGGGCTGAAACGAAATAGAGACTTGAAAAGGGGTTTTGACCTATCAAAACTCTATATTTTGTTCTCATTTTTGGAGGGAAGATATATATACATGTAATCTACAACTTCCATGTTTTGACCAAAGTTCGGATCTCATTTTAAATTAGGGTTTCCAAGTCGGTAATATTGACTGGTTGAAAAATGACACACTTTGGTAAAATTGCAATATCTCGAGTTCTACTTATTTAAATGAGTTGAAACCAACTTTGGATGAAAGATAACACAAAAATATAAATTTGGACATGAATAATAGGCTTAGATCAATTTTCTACATTGAGTTATGGCATTCCAAAGTTCAGGACAGAAACATCAATGTTCTCAAAAATCAAGTCTCTTAGGGTCCAAGTCTTCTACTTATGTTATGTCAAGTTTTTGTTCCATTTCTTTGCATGCTTGTGTTTTAGACTTTAATATCAAGGTTCTAGCACACTTCTAGGTCTTCAAACTCAAAAATAACAACACACAAACACATCTCATATAACCCATAAACATAACAGCCCCAAATTTCCAACTACGACGCCTTTTCGGTTTGATTTCGGTTCTTGATTCTTATAGTGTTTAAAGGGATGTGTTGAGGAATATTTTGAGGAATATTAGACATAAGGTTTATAGGTTTTACTTACTTTCTTGAGAGCTCAAGGGATGGTGGTATGGAAGGGCTTAGCTTTAAAACAAAACACCTCTCCTTGGTTCCTTTTTCTTCTCCTCCTTCTTTCCTCTCTCAAACTTGTAGAATACCTCAAGAACACTCAACACAATCTTTCTCTCTCTATATGCACAAAAATATGATGGGGAGGGAGTGGTGTTTGGCTTGGTTTATATAGGAGAAGGATTAGGGAACAAGGAGGGAACACAAGATTAATTAAGGTACTTTTTGTTTCCTTTTATCCTTACACATCACATGGGTTGAATTGATATGAGTTGACATGGTGAAAGTTTTGAGGCTTAGACATCAGATTTTATGAAGAGAAATACAGCTAGGAGACTTTTTTGGGGGACAAAAACCTGACCCCACATCAATCAATGGGTTTTGCATTGGTTTGCGTGCCATTTTGTGCAAGAAAATGCATTAAAAATTAATTTAATGTATCTTTTTGGCGTCTTTTCCTACTGAGACCTATTATTTTAGTATGTTTATGAGAAATATAGTATTTTTATGTATTATCATAGTTTTCATAGCAATTGATTAAATAGATGCATTCTTTTAAGTCAAATTAAGCTATTTTTGCAATATGTGACTTTTTAACTTATTTTGTTGTGTATGAACTTCAATAATAATTTTTTTGCTTTTGTTGGCCTATAACACTATATTACTTGTTCAACAAGTATTGGATCATCATAATGATTAATTTAATATCTTTCTCATGATTTTAAGCTAAAAAGAAAGCAAAAAGCCACTTTTTAGCACTCTTCCCAAGGTAGTCGGCCACTAAGGGGTAATTTTGTCATTTTTGATGTTATTTTGTCTTTTTCTACTCAATTGTACTTAAATCCTTGATTTAGGGTATCCATGTGTCAAAATTTAGATTTTTAAGACTTTTTGCTGTACTATGGACAAAATGGTCATTTTATCCTATTTATGAAGATTTTTTATTTTTAACTCATTATTTCATGATATTTACTTCATTTAGAATGTTGGGAGACTCGCCGGGTGTTAAGATTTTGCTGCCTGTGTTTTGAACCTTTTTGGGATTTTTGGGCGGCCGAACTTAGGGTTTTCAATTCGAGTTAGGGTTTTGAACCTCGTCCATGCTCTATAACCTTGTGGATTATCCGTCACTAATACTAGGGTCCAAGCAAGGTCATTACATGGGTTTAAAATGGATTTTTTAATTTGGATGGATTTTTAGATGAACTTACGATCAAACTTGAAATTTTGTTTAAAACAAGCGTAGATTGAATGAATTTGAGTTGGATTTGATTTTGAATTTAGGGATGAATCAAGGTAGATGTCGGGCCAAACTGCGTTTTGAAAATTTGGGACCATCTTAAAATTATGTTAAAACGTGGGTCTAGAACGGAGTTAGGGGCTAGTTTAGACTGAAAAACAGAACTAATGAGTTAGGACGTTAATTTGCTATTGGATTAAAGTTTTAAATTGGTTGACTTTTTTGAAAATGGGGCCAGATGGGGTTGAGGGTAGGTTGGGTCAAGTTTGACACTGATTTTTTATATTCTTTGTTGAGACAAAATTTTGGTTGAATCCACCATTTTGAGTTTTTCGAGGTCAAATTTGTGGTAGATTAGGGGATATGTTGAAAGAAAATTGAATTTTTAGACTTTCTTTCAAACTTGAATTTTGATCGGGGTTGAACTATGTCAAATGAGTTTTAGATTGAATTTTGAAATTAAGTCGAAAATACGAGTGAAGTCAAGTTTTCGTCGAACTTGGAATCTGGCAAATTGGTTTTGATCCGGTTGAATTATTATCGGATTTGAAATGGGGTAGGATTTAAAGAAAAATGAAGCGAGTGAGATTTTAACTCTTAAAGCGTAGGTTGATTTTGTTGTTTTGATTATCAACTTTGTTTGTTTCAATTATCTTGTTACGCATTTCGATTTTGATCCCGTCATCGTTTCTATTTGTTTTTGTTATTTCATTGATTCCTTTGTTGCTTTTTGTTTACTGATTTGTTTGTTTTGTTTCGTTTCAAGGGCATCTTTGTATTCGGGGTTTTGGCAAATCCTCAGATGTGCCGGAATAGTACACGGTGCTCCCTCCCCTGTAGCCGAGAGATTATTGATCGAGCCGGCTTTGGCAGCTTCATCACCACACTAGAGGGGACCAGCAATGATCGGGTCACCCTCACACCTTCGACAGAGAGGTGGTGGGTAGGCATAGAGGAGCGAGCTGGTGCTGACTTGATGCAGAGCTACAAGGTTACCCAGACCCGTGTCTTGCTTGAGGGGCCATTCTGCTAATAGTGGTACCTCGACGAGCCATTATTCGGTAGTCCTTGAGGTATGATCACTTTCGTATCTCGAGGACGCCTCTAGTGGGGATGCATCAGACCGACACCCTTCGCACGACTGAGATTATTCGAGCCATAGTGGGGCTCAATGGTGCCGTGCGAGTTCCTCCTCTCGCTGCCCTGGGCCCTATTCACCCCAAGCTCCCTTAGACAGTAGATACCTTTATGGATGGGAATCTCCACCAAATCTGGATCTCCGAGCCAGCGGCCTAAGAGATTTTCCTTCCCCCGGCGCTGAGCAGATATGACATCCTTACTTCTATTCTTCATACTGTCTCTCATATCTAACTACAATGACCTTACTGCACTGATTCTTATACTCGTACTGGTTCCCATATCTAATGATTCTGATACCTAATTACAATGACTTGATTCGCCTCTTAACACATGCTCCAGGAGTGGTGCGACCAGTCCCTTCGCCTAATCACCGAGTTGAGGGTGTTGGTTCGTCGCTGGGATGCTGCCTTCCTGGCCCATGGCTTGGAGCCTCCTGCTCCTCAGGGTGCCCCCGTTGCGGTACTTTCTACCTTTTGTTTGCATTCTTACGCTCTTTCCTTTCTGCTCATATCTATCTGCCTTAGCTGATGTGGCCCTTTTCTTTCTTTCAATGTGGGCGTGGCAGAGGGCCGAGGACTCACGTTGGTCGAACAGCACCTACCGCCCCATCTCCACCTTCTACACGAACTTTTCCTTCTATTGCTATTGCTTCTTCATCCTGAGCTCGGACTCCCAGTGTGACACAAACTATTGACAGCTCAAAAGAGGAGGCAGAGGAGACTAGGTCGGCGGCATCCATAGAGTCGTTCCTGGAAGGCTACGTGGTCCGGAGGAAGAGGACCCGACAGGAGTGACCTTTTTGATCTACCATTCTGTTGAGGATTTCATTTCTCTTCTTTTTGTTCCTAGACACTTGTGCGCCTATTCTTTCCTGGGCCTGCGTTATGATCACTTTGGGACACTACTCTGATTCACTTGTTCTGGTACACTGCCTCGACACATACTATAGATACATGTTGGTCCTCACTGATATACTGCTTCGACACACACTGATACAGACATACTGCTCTTTGACATTCTACACGGATATACTGATGGAGCCTGCATTGATAGTAAGTGTGTGATCCCAAGAGGGGGTGAATTGAATTTTTAAAAAATTATTTAAGTATAAGAACCCAAGAATGCCTTTTAGTTCACTTATAAGAATTAATTCACAACTATATTTTTGGGTATGACTTCTTAGACTAAAAGACAAGTATATTTAAAATGAACAATAAGTTTCAAAAAGATTTAAGTACAAATGAGGATGCTAACTTTTAAAGTCCTTTTTGAACAATGCAAATGTACTTCTCAATAGTTAAACCTTATTGTTATTAAGATTTAATACTTGACTTAACAATAAAAGTGTAACTTTCATGTTTAATGTTTTTCAATTATTAAGATACAAGAATATTTTAATTTGACAATGTTTCTTGTAATTTGAAAAGAAAATATTCAAAACTTTCTAACAAACAAAAAGTTAAAGGATGCAAGAAATAAAATATTCAAGTGCAAATGTAAGTTAAAAAAAATCTTTTCTAGTTTTATAGCTTTCAATTTTTATTTGCAAGTAGACTAGTTTCTTGATAGAAAAATAAAGTGAAATAATATTACTTGTGAAGTAAATGAATCAAATGATGAAATAGTGTGATGTAAAAAGAATCAAAGTAAATAAAAGAAATAAGCAAGCAAAAAGATGAATACCACGATTTTTACAAGGTTCGGTGCTACGACCTACGTCCTTGCTTCAAGCCAACCGCTATGAGGATTTCTTACTACTTCTCCTCAATAGGCGGAGGAGCCTCTCTGCTTAGTTTAGGCGGAGTAGCCTCTCTTGAGAATGTACCATTCTCAAGTTAACCCAATCCTTGTAGGCGAATTAGTCTCTTTTGAGAAACGCCTTTCTCAAATACAAATCAACAAAATTGAAATGAAAGTGTACAAAAGAATGCTCCTTGGATGAGCCAATAAGTACAAACAATGAAAGCTCTAAACTCACTTCTCAAAAGAATACGACTATAAAGCTCAAAGAGAATTCTAAAGAATTTTTCTCTCAAAAATATGTACGAAAGACTCAAGATTTTGAAGCACAAAGAAGTAATAGAATGAGAGGTGTTTGAGAGGCTTTGGATGATTGAAACAAAAGCTCAAGGCCTCTATTTATAGGCCTCATTTCTGAACTAGCCGTTGGGCTATGTATGGAAATGTCAACTAGCTATTTTTCAGAAAAATTCAAATTTTAACTTGTTCGGTCGACTGAAGAAGGATGGTCGGTCGACTAAATTTGACTTCAGTCGACTGGACTGAAAGGTCAGTCGACTGAACCAATTTGGATCTGAAAAATTATTTTTGGTAGCTCACTCAGTCGACTGGGGAAGGAACATTAGTCAATAGGATATACAAAAATCCAGATTTTTGGTTTTTCAAAAAGGTATGAACTTTTTATGCTTTGGAAAAATATTTTAAAGATATTTAGGATTCTTATGAGCTTCAAACACACATATCCATGAGTTATATGAGTGTGCATGGATCCTAAAAATGAAATTTACAATTTTCTTCTTCAAGTCTTCGATATCTCAATTCTTTGCATTTGTTCCATAAAACTTGTTTTCAAAGAACTTGTTTTGAATTTATGCGTCATGGCTTCCACTGTGTATCTTGGATTGTGCTAAGCATATGTTTCCTGTTAAACAATCTCAATGTGCACAATTAGATTCATAGTTTTGTTATCATCAAAATCGATTATTAAAACCTTGTTAGGCCAACATGCATGCCTTTGATTCTTCCTTTGGCCAGCATGCCACATCATACACATATGTACATTACTTTACTTTTGATGGGTTCGGCCTTCGTGCCTTGTGGCTTTACACTTTTTAATTATCATGGATGCTTAGACTCTTTTATGACATGAAAATTACTCTTGAATGCTTAGACTTTGATTATGCATGATGTATGATTCGTGAGTTGTAATCTTGTCATATGAACTACTTTTCTTATTGCGAGTTGCTAACAAGTGCGCGACTACAGTTTGGGGCATATTGGTAAAATGGGGACAAGCTACCAAAATTTCTGTATAAAAAGAAATGGCGGCTGTGAGAAAGAATATTGCGGCCGTTTGGTTTGTATATGATGGCCTAAACTTTTGTGGAGAAAAGTTCACGGCCTAGATATTGGGTACCATAGCCATGAGGTTTGGGATGAAAATATGACGTCTGTTGGGTTACACGTTGACGGTCGTAGGAGAAAGGTAACGGCCTCAACAAAGGGTTTTGGCACAAAACTTAGAGCAGATTCTAGGGGTTCCCCCCAATTATGGATCTATAAAAGGGGGCAGCTGTTCCAGACCTCACTGTTCTGGATATCTTGTATCCTCTTTATATCTTTCATGGCCAACTCTTACAACAACTCATTGTCAGCTTGGATGAGTAACTTCTTGTCGGTTAAGCATCAGAACTTTCTCAATTTTGATCAAGATGCACTGTTCTCTCTGCGATCCCTGAGGGTTGATTGGCATCTTCTGAGAGGAGCAGCCTAGGAATGGGATCCCAAGGTTCATGTATTCCGTTTTAGTGCTGAGGAGTTATGTCCGACTGTAAAAGACTTTTCGGCCATTTCGGAGACCTCGGGCCGAGAAGTGGTCATAGTTCCCACACCTTTCTTGAGTCCTAAAGATAGGTTGATGCAACTCTGTGGTTACTCCAGGCGTGAGGCTTCTGTTATTACTCACGACGGATTCCTCGATGTGGCTTAGATCGTAGATCTCTTCGGGCCTTGGGGGTCTCTTGGAGATTTCTCTTTTCAGCTTCAGCGTAGGCATGCTCTTTGCATCTATCTTTTGGCTCGCTTCCTCTTGGGACCTTCAGACGGGCAGGCTAGCTCTTCCTTGGTAGATGTGGCTCATCAGAACTATGAGGGCTGAGATCTAGTCCATTGGTTCTTGCCGAGACGCTGCTTGGTCTTGATGCAGTCTACTCCAGGGGTGCCCCTTATTTTGCCCGTAGTGCTCTCCTACTACAGGTAGTCTCTTAACTCTCATTTGTCTGTATTTCTTTCAGGTTTTTCCACTCAACTTTTCTTTTTCTTTGTCTTCTTTTATTTTTTCGTTCAGCTGTCCTTTTCTTTATTCTTTTAGATTTTTCCACTCTGCTTTCCTTTTTCTTTGTTATCCCAAGTTTGGTTGATAGAGAAGGTGAATTTACTAGAGAAGCCCATATCTGATAGTTACAGTGTGAGATCCTTCATTCATTGTCAGGTTTATCGGCTGTGCTCTATCAAGACTGCTTGGCGGGATTATCAGAGTTCTCTGACCGGGGAGGACATCTCCTGGCTATGCCCCTGGCTGAAGATATCTTCCACGATTACTGCGACTGTGGGCCATTCGGGGGTCATGTTGGTCTACTTGAAGCTGGCCACCTTTTATCATCCTTACCGCATTCTTCGCCAGCTTGGTCGTACCCAAATTTATTCCGAGACTTCTATGAGCCATCTGTACAGTCATCCTTACCAGGCCCCTTTTCTAGGTCAGTATCAGTGAGCTTGGTCTTCTCGACTGAGGATACCGGTTGGCGATGATTTTAACAGTGGGTTATCTGTGAGTTACAAGGCTTGGCTGTAAGTGGAGACGGAGCGCAGGACAGAGCAAGAGCGAGGTGCAAAGAGAAGGAGGATTTGATTTTACTTTCATGCACCTTAACATTTTGCTTATTTTCCCTTTTTAGTTTCTTAGGAAGAGGATTTGCGAGCCTCTCTTATATCTTTTGAAAACTATATCGGTAAACTCATTAATGAAAGTTTCTCCACTTTTGATTTACGATGGCTGTTTAAATTTTGTTCTTACAACATAATAATTTTATTAAAGAAACTTAAAACAAGTTTTTGCATTGATCAACTACTTGAAACATGGTTACAAAGAGGGAATTCTGAATAAAGGTTTGGGCTAAACTTCTGACAGAAGCTACCTACGTATCCCAAAGGAAAGGAATCAAGCCATGACATAGTTTGAGGCTCGAGTTACACTCGAGTATTGATGCTCTTCTTTTGCGGGCTTCCCCTCAGGGATAGAATCTTTTAAGTAGGTCTGAATTGATAGGTGTAGAGAAAACATTTTCATCCAAATCCATAAGGATGGCAGCGCCTCCTAACATCAAGGTCTTGATGAGATAGGGTCTGACCCAATTAGGCTTGAAATTTCCCTTGGGTCAAAGACTGATGCTCTGATCACTTTGAGGACTAAGTCACCTTCCTTCAAGTTTCAAGGCTTAACCTTCTTGTTAAATGTTTAAGCTATCCTTCTATGATATCCTTAAACATGCAACAGGGCTTTAAGCCTCCTTTCGTCCAAAAAGAGTAACTCTTTGAATATGTCCCTCTACCATTCTGACTTAGGGACATCGCTTTTAGCCATTACTCTGAGTGACAGGATCTCTAATTCTATGGGTAGAACTACTTACATTCCATAGACCAAAGCATAGGGCATTGCTCCAGTGGAAATTCTAATCGATGTCTGGTATCCCCGAAGCGCAAATGGTAACCTTTTAGGCCAATCCTTGCCCCCCTCTATCATTTTCTGTAGGATCATCTTCATATTCTTATTTGCAGCTTCCACAACTCCATTAGTTTGTGGTCGGTACAATGAAAACTTATGGCTGACAATGCGATATTCTTCCAAGAGGTCTAGAAGTTCTCCTTGAAAATGGAAACTATTGTCGAAAATTATCTCGTGTGGAACTCTATACCGATATATGAGATTTTCTTTGATGAACCTTGCTACTTGAGGGACTTTCAAAACTGAGTAAGAGGCAAGTTCGACCCACTTCGTGAAGTAATCAATTGCCATGAGATTAAACTCATGCCCGTTCGATGCCTTAGGTGTAACCTTCCCTACGATGTTAATTCCCCAAATTAAGAATGGCCAGGGCGAGGTCATGTTATAAAGCTGAGATGGCGGTACATGCATGAGATTTGCGTGGATCTGGCATTTTTAGCACCTCTGGACAAACTGATGGCAATATGTTTCCATAATCATCCAGAAATATCCTTGGCATAGGATCTTCTTAGTCAGCATCATCCTGCTCATTTGACGCCCGCAAACTCCTCTATGAATTTCCCTCATCACCTCGCATCCCTCTTCCGTGTTAACACAAAGCTTATTGATTCCCAAATATCTTCTTTTATACAGTTTTTCCCCACAAATTACGAACTGTGCAACAAGTCTCCTGATAGCTCTCTAGTTTTTTTATTGGCTTGGCTTAGATATTATCCCTTCTTGACCAAATTCCAAATGTTGTGATACCATGGTATCCCGTCATTAGCTTCTTGGGTAATAGCGATGTTGCTGACCGCAGGTGCATCCTTTTGTTGAATTTCCAAAGGCCTCATTGTTATCCCGGATGGTATGTCTATCATTGATGCTAGGGTGGCCAAGGTGTCGACGAACTTGTTCTACAATCTCGAAACATAAGTGAACACCATGCTTTCAAAGCAGTGAATCATTAGCTCAAGTTCTAGGTACTATTGAATCAACTTTTCTTCCTTAACCCTACACTCTCCCTTTGCCTGGGATACGGCCAGAGCTGAGTCTCCTATAACCACCAACTTTCTTACCCCTAGTTCCAAGGCAACTTCCAATCTGGCTAATTAAGTTTTGTACTCGACCTGATTGTTAGTGACCTCAAAACTCAACTTAAAATCTAAAGAAATATGGGAATCATCGGGAGTGACAAGGAGTATTCCTATCCCGTATCCGTATTGGTTTGAGGCTCTATCAAAAAGGAGGGTCCATAGATCTTTCTCAATCTTTAGCACCTGCTCATCTGGAAACTCAAACTTAGGCTCTTTTTCTATGTTGATAGAGTGGTTGGCCAAGAATTTTGTAACAGCTCTCCCGTTTGCTAATTTCCTCGTAACATACTGCAAGTCAAATTTGGCTAGCATCAATAACCACCGGGCCAACTTTCCAATAAATGCTTGCTTCTCAAAGAGGTATTGAAGCGAGTCCATCCTTGAGATTAGAACAACACGGTATGCCAACATGTAATGGCATAACTTCTTGGATGCCTAAACTAGCACCCACTAAGTCTTCTTCAAAGGCATATACCGCCGTTCGCATTCAGTCAACTTTTTACTCAAGTAATAGACAGCTCTTTCTACCTTGGCTTCATCTTCATGTGCAAGTATACACCCCATCGTTGAATCGGTCACTAATAGGTATAGTATCAGGGGTTTGTTGGGTTCTAGTGGCGATAAAACTAGAGGATTTTGCAGATACTTCTGTACGGCTTCGAAGGCGTCCTGACACTGCTTGTCCCACTAAAACTAGGACCCACTAAAACTTGAACCCTTTCTTCAAGAGTCAGAACAAGGGTTCACAGGTAGTGGTTAACTTAGTGATGAATCGACTGATGAACTGAACATTTTCTAAGAAGCTCCTTACATCCTTCTTGGTCTTCAGGGGATGCATTTTGAGAATGGCTTTGATCTTTAATGGGTCTTACTCAATGCCTCGTTGTGTGATCATTAATCTGAGCATCTTCCCTACAGTAACTCCGAAGGCACACTTCTGAGGGTTCAAGCACATCTTGTACTTTCTAATCTGCTCAAAGAATTTTTTTAGTACAGCGACGTGTCCTTCCTGGGTTTTAGATTTCACGATCATGTCATCCACATATACCTACACTTCCTTATGTATCATGTCGTACAGCAACATGGTTGCAACCTTTTGATAGGTTGCTCCCGCATTCTTCAGTCCGAACGGCATGACTCTATAACAGTAGGTACCCCAAGGCGTTGCGAAGGTAGTCTTTTCTCGGTCTTCTGAAGCCATCAAAATCTGGTTATACCCTGAAAATTCGTCCATAAAAGATAAGAGCGTGTTCTTAGCGGTGTTGTCTACCAATACGTCTATATAGGGGAGAGAGAAGTCATCCTTTGGACTAGCCTTATTGAGATCCTAAAAGTCAACACATACCCAGATCCTTCCATCCTTCTTTGGTACCGGAACAATATGAGCGACCCATTTCGGGTACTCTGTGACCATGAGAAATCCGGTGTGTATCTGCTTGGTAACCTCTTCCTTGATCTTAAGTGCCCAATCTGTCCTAATCCTTCTTAGCTTTTGCTTAACGAATTTGACATCGGGGTGCAAAGGGATTTGGTATTGTACAATATCAAGATCGATGCCAAGCATATCTTCGTAGGACCATTCCAAAACATCTTTAAATTCTTTTAATAAAGTGATTAATTGTTCACATTCCTCTAAAGATAGCGTGGAACCAACTTAAACCATTCATGGATTATTTTCATTATTAAGATTTATTGAAATAATTTCTTCGGTTATAGGCTTAGCTTGCATTTCTTCTTTCTTTTCGATTAGAAACTTTAATTCTTGGGGGATATCCTCCTCGAATTCGTTAAAATCTTAGGAATCAAGAAAAAATATTTGAGACACAGCAGAGTAAGCGAAGTCCGATTTCATTCCATTGATTTCAAAAGGGATTACATCTTGAGAATCAAAATAAAAAGGTCTCGAGATGCCAACAAAGATGGATTCAACCGACTCGATAAAGATAGATTCAACAGACTCAGACTCCATCCCATTTGTTACATACTCAAGTCGTTAGCGTAAACCCTACTATATTATGTATGTCTTAACAAACCCGAAAGATTCGGGGCGTTATAAATTGGTATAAGAGCCTAAATTTAGTGAACCGTCAAGCCTTGAGTAATAAAAAAAAACCATGTGTTCTGTCGCATAGATACTCTATAGAATAAGTTTTATTAATTATCGTTGTCATCTATAAATTATGAAAACTAAAATTCACTACGTCTAAGTTATGTATCTTAGTCATTTTAGAGTGTCATTGGGTTTGGAGTCAGAAGGGATCTATGTCTGGAAGATAGATGAAAAGATCTCTATTCCAGGATTTGAGGTTGACCTTACCGCAAATGTCGTGCGAATTTTAGGGCGTAGACTTATGATGAGTGTGGCGTCGGGATCTTGGGTTTGGTTCAAAAATAGGGAGTTCAAAAGTTATTTAGAAAAAAATTTAATACCTTGAAAATCAAAAGATTTTGAAAATATTTTTTAATAAAAATTGGAGTCTCCATTTGGTTTTTGAGAAAAATCAAAAAAAAACAAAGAGGAGTCACTGATCATTAAAACGTTTAACCAGAGAAAACATGGGTTTGGGGGTTAAGGTATGAATCGGAAAAGGTGCTAGGCACTCCGTTCACTTAACTGTGAGGTTGGCCTCTATTAATCATCATTACTTCTTAAGTCGATTTCTCAAATACATGCAAATACAGAAAATGAGAGCAAAGAAAAAGCAAGCAAAATCAAGTAAGAAAATTCAAATTCTAGATATTTAACCACGTAATAACAAAAAACAAAGCATTAAAAAAAAGCCTAATTCCTAATCATGTTGGATCTAAACTAAAAAATACATGAAAAAAGCCACATGCAATAAGCAAAGCATAAAACTATTAAAGAAATTGATAAACCCTAATCACGCTCAAACTATATTAAAGGATTCATGATAGACATAACATGCGATAAGTGAAGAAAATAATCCTAAAACAAAATTCTAAAACGTAAACATGCAAATACTACACTACAGGATGCATACTGGATTTCACATGCTGTTAACAGAATAATAAAACAAAAAAATTAAGCTACTGGAGCAGCAAAAAGGTTACGGCCATAACCTACAGAGGTTGCGGTCGCAATGAAAATAAGCCAAAATGTTGCGCCCACAACATTGATTGTTGCGACCGCAAGGAATTTAAGCATTGTTTAACAGTGTGTTGGGGTGTGAATGTGTGATGCATCTACAATATAAAATAGAATTACAGAAACATTATATGACTACTTTAACCAAAACACAATAAAATCATGAAAAGCTTGATACTAACTACAATCCTAGAATCAAGCATTCAACAATAAAACATGCAAACGAGGTAATTGAGACGACAAAATTCAATGACAACTAACTATAAAAATAAACCACGAACTACGAATGAGGAGAGTGACTTATGAATGACACGATAGAAATGAAGAAATCAAATCAAATTATGAAAATATGCAACTAAAACAAAGGAATAACAAGTTGAATAAAAATAATAAACATGCAAATAACAATGTTAAAATTAGAAATTTAACTCAACCTCTCCACAAGGATAGAAGGTGTGGAGAGGAAAGTATCGGGGATCATGCAAATATACCTGAAATGTGGTATATGGGTGTATTCACTAGTCGTGGGGATGTAATGGTCGTTCTTCCGATCGCTAAGAAAAGGTCCAACTCAAGTACTATGAGCGAAAGGGTAATGAAAGTGCATAAGAAATCGGGGTTCGGATCGGTGGTTCGACAGAGTATCAACGTTCAGAATTCATCCTCGATAAAGTGGCAGCGTATAGACGTCAGAAATCGTCCTCTTAAAATTGTACCAAAGGTACGTATTTATAGAAAATGCCACCCAGTGATATGGTGGCACGTCCCAAGCTCAGAAGATTCCCAAAAAAGGTTGCGGTCGCAAGCTTTGAAGGTTGCGACCGCGATGTTGAAGGTTGCGGGCACAAGGTTCAAAGGTTACGGGTGTAATTACTTGGACCAGTGAATAACCAGGTCGCAAGGTTTGAAGGCCGCAACCTCAAGGTTCGAAAGAAGTGATCTTATGGTTCGATTTCACGGAGTACTGGTCTTGAAACATTTCCTGACAATCATTTAGAGACTTTGCGCATCATCCCACTCGATTTTCATCATTGGATTCACCCGGATAAGCCTAATATTTGGCGGGGTCAAATTGAGGTGTCTACAATAAGACGTTTGTATTTCTCCCTTTATCAACTCAACATTAACGTCTTGAGTCTATCTGGGTTGATTAAACCGATGCCGAAGTAGGATGTGTACAGTTGAAGTTCTTCGTATATCCTTTCTCTTAGAATCATATTTTCATCGCGAAATGATAACTATCAATTTGTACTCAGTCCCTCTTGATTTAGTTGAGTACCATTTTTGGATAGCCTTCTACATTCAAGTTCTTAATTGTGACCCTAACGAGGATTCAATCCTATAAAATATTCCTATCTTCGAGTTTTCATTTGTTGAGCCATGCCTAGATGATAACTAGTCTTCATGTTTAATTTTCCTCCATTCCATTTCATCATCCTTGGGCTAACTTTTGAACCCAAGATCATTTCATTCATTAATCATTTGTTCTGAACACTCAACGTTGATGAGATTCTATTTTTTATAGCATCGTTCATTTTTCTGTCGATCGTGATACCTCATTCGATTGCAAAAGTGACCTCGTTTGACTACCCATCGCTCTACATAATTTTCTTGAAATTTATGTCCAATAAGTTGAACTGATCATCCTTCTTGAATCCCATGTATGTTTTTGTAAAACAAGAATTATCTTTGTTTCACCTTGAAAATCATGTTCGGTAGATCCATAAATAACAATAATCGTTAGGGTTTAGGACTTTTGTAGGAAATGTTGGACTACGCGCATGTTCCAGAAGATTACCTGGTATACCTTTGAACAACAAAGCAAACCTCTTCTTTGTGTTGTAGCTTAGGATTTCTGCCAACATCTACATCTAACAAGTTTTGAAGATCAAAATTCCTGACTTTATAAGCTACTAAGCAGAGGGCCCATTCAACCAACTACATCTCTATTAGAGGCCTCAACTGTGTTTTTAACGAAAAAGGATGAAATTCTACGGTCGCTTATTAGATACCATCACTTTAACTGCATAACGAGAACGAATAGCCTATTAGACGACCTAAGAGCATAGAACTATTTTGGAATCGATTTTCCACCTGTTACAAATCAGAAAAGAAAATAAAAGGAAGACAACCTATTAAGAAACACCACGAGCCTTGATAATAGAAACCTCAATGAATAGAACTATCCCACCAATGATCTAGAAGTTAGCAACCCCAGTTTCACGCCAAATGATTTATGATACTGTTAGGGTTGTATATTAAAAATCATATTTTTAGTATTTAATTTTATTTTAATAAAATTAATTTTTTTATTTTATGAAAATCTTAATAAGCAATGTATACAATGTCATTTCTTTAATATTATGCATGGATGTCCTTTATTCTATACAGTATTTAATCTAATGTGTAGAGTACAGCTTGCACACAGAAGATCAGATTTTAGGTTATTGCAGAATATAAGTTATTTATTCACAATTTATATAGAAATGGGCATACCATCGGTACGACTGAAGCACCGAGTTTTAATAGGCCTATCTTTGTTACGGGAAATAGATAATAGCGTCGTCTATTATTCTGACTCTCTATGCTAGTACAATTTGTGTGTATTGAACGGGACACATTTGGGTAATTTTATACTAATTATATAAATTAATTCACACCCTATGGTTATTATGAATAGTGCTTATACTCTTAAATCTTGAAATAATTATTGATTTGCGTATATTTAGGCCTCGCTTGGTAATATTTACAGTTTTCTATTTTTTGTTTACAAAAAATAAAAAATATTTTTTTGTTTATTTTTATAACAAAAAAACAAAAACAAAAATATGTTTGGCATATAAATGTTTGGAAAGTGGTAGTTGGAGATTACGAATGAATGTAGTGGTCGGAGGTAGTGGTCGGAGGTGTTATTCGGTGATGATAGTAAGAGATAACAATGGTGGTCGAAAGTGGTGATTGAAGGCAGTGGTTAGAGCGGGTGGTAGGAGGTATGGCCGGATGGAAGTGGTCGGAGGTGGTAGCCATATGTGGTGATCGGATATGGTAGCAAGAGACGATGTTCGGAGAGGGTGGCCGAATGTGGTGGTCGGAGGCGGTGGTCTTAGTCAGATGTAGTAGTCGTAGTTAGTAGGAAAAAAAAAAGATACAATCAAAATTGTTTACAAAACAAGTTAGACACATTTTTTCTGTTTATAAAAATTTTGTAAATTTTGAAAACTGTTTACAGTTTTTTGAAAACAAAAATAATTACCAAGCATGTTTTTGTTTACAATTTACGAAAAATTTAAAAAACAAAAACAAAAAACAAAAAACATAAACATTACCAAACGGGGCCTTAATATTTGCTATTTTGATTCATTAGAGGGTGTGATCTTATATGGGTCTATATTGCCGGTGAGTTGGATAGCGGTATTATTTATATGGTGAATATTAATTATTCACGAAATTCACGTCTCGAATGATTGAAATTGACAATACCCCCTTAAGGAAACTTATAAGTTTTGATCGGGTCAAACCCTGTAGGTGAATTTGATTATCCGGCGGTCAAATAAGTTAAGCAAAAAGTCATAAGAAATTTAAAGATGCTGATTAAATTAAATTGTCAGTAATTGTTAGCCCAAGGGCTTCTTTAATTGATTTTGATGATTTTCATAATTCATTTCCTATAAATAATCGTCTTTAATTGG
>JAULJZ010157343.1:0-27982 GCA_032270985.1 Heliamphora pulchella | reverse complement strand
TATTTATTTGGTAAATATTAATTATTGACGAAATTCACGTCCCGAAAGATCGGGATTGACGATACCCCCTTAAGGATGCTTATAAGTTTTGACCGAGTCAAACCCTGCAGGTGGATTTAATTATCCGGCGGTCAAATAAGTTAAGTGGAAGGGCTTAAAGATTATAAAGATGCCGATTAAATTAAATTATCAGTAATTAAATTTAATTGGTGGGTATCGAGAATCTTAACGTGGGGAGAAATGGTAAGCATTTAATAACATGAGCTCAATGCAAGAAGGTATTGAGATTATGGGTCAGAATGCAATTATAGTTCTTTAGTGGTGTGAACTTTAATTTAGTGTTTTATGAAAATTGCAAAAACCGCTGCGTCTTTCTATAATTGCAGAAATCGCCCGTAGATATCTGTGTTCCACTGGAAATTTTACTCATAATTGCTCTCCAGGTCCCTACTGTAGTACTATATATATGCGAGTAGGCTGAATCAGTTTTGATGGATTTTCATATCATTCTTGATATATTATTTTTGTCTTTCAAGACTTAAAAAATATATATATATCGGGGTTCTGTCGGTACAAGTTCTCGGAGGATCGTAGCCCACACTACATTCGAGGATCGCATAAGGGAATACGGTAGAAGATCTGACAGGAGCTTCAACTCGAAATCAAGTCATAGTTGAAGATTAGATCTACAAGTGGTATTCTTCTAAATTAACTTTGGTTACACGGGTTTTATTTTGATCGATCTTCTTCAAAAGTTTTTATCTGGAGCCCGTTTCGGTATTTTCCCGTCCAGTTAATTTTTTTACCAAAAATTATTTTACAAAAATAATGATCTTGGCAGTATTGCCTCCAACAATTTATTCACAGACAAATCATGTGGTCTCCATCACAAGTTTATAGGCGATACAATTAAATCATGCGTGTTAGCAGTAAGGCTTTTCTCCCCATCGGACAGATTAATTGTGGTATCGCCAATAAAAATCTTCTTGATGAATAATTCTAGATAATTGTTAGTGTGGATCACTTCTCCATCTGAAGGGTTCATTGCGAAGCGATTGATTTGGGATTAGGTGATGGTTAACACTAAACAGTATATAACAATATTCTCTCAATCTGAGTCACTGCTATTATATACTAAACCGAAGTTATGTCAGCTGTTGAATTTACTTGGCATGGTTAGTTGCCTAGATAGTAAAATTAATAGGAATTGACTTATCTGGGCATACGATGGATAGTAGATGTCCTCCCATCGAGGCATGCTATTCACAAGGTACCGGGCTACTGGCGAATTTCTATTAAAATGGTATAAGGAACCAAATTAAAATAAATTTAAAGTTTTGTTCATCATACTTAACGGTATTTTAATTATGTTGATTTTCAAGATTAAAATGGCTTTCAATCCACTCGCTTTAATACTAAAGAAAATAAACTTATAGGACCAAACTATGTTGACTAGAAACAAAACTTAGGCATTGTATTAATTGCCGAGGATTACAAGTTTGTATTAACTCAGATATGTCCACTAGTACCTGATGTGGAGGCGACCGAACAAGAAATCTAGGCCCATCAAAAGTGGCAGAAAGCTGATCAGATGGCTCGCTGTTACATTTTGGCTTTCATGTCAAATGTTTTGCAACATCAGCATCATTCTATACCCAGTGCCTATGACATGATTATGAATCTCAAAAAAATATTTGGGGATCAAAATCGTGCTGTTAGGCAGGTAGCTATAAAATCTCTAATGAATGCAAACATAGCTGAAGGCATCCCAGTTAAGGATCATGTTTTGAAGATGAAGTCTTTTGAATGAACTGGAGATCCTAGGAGCTAAAATTAATGGAGAAACCCAGGTCGATATCGTACTCCAGTCACTGCCTGATAGTTTTAAGCAATTCTGCCTGAACTATACCATGGACAAGCTCAGCTTTTCATTGGTAGAACTTCTTAAGAGACTTTAAGCTGCTGAGGGTGCTCTTAGAAAGACGAGCTCTGTGTATGTGGATGAGAAAAGTTCTTCATCTAAACCGAAAGACAAGAAGAAGAAAAAGTTCAAACACTGGGAGGCACATGTCCAAAAGTAGTTAAGAGACCAAAACCTGATTTGAAAAAGCCGAGAGGCAAGTGCTATCACTGTAACTAGTTTAGGCATTAGAAAAGCAGTATTCGATTTTTCTCAGTAAGCAGGACAAATCAGGTAATTTCTATTCACTGGTGGTTGAAACATATTTAGCGATATTGTTTACCAGTACTTGGTGTATAGCCACTAATCATATCTGCAATTCTTTACAGGGATTCCAAAAAATCAGGCAGCTCAGTGATGAAGAAATATACCTATATATGGGCAATAATACAAGGGTAGTAGTAGTTGCAGTAGGAGATGTCACTCTTAACTTTAGTAGAGATAGGATACTACTTCTAAAAATTATTTTTATGTACCTTCGATTAGAAAAAAATTTAATTTCAGTCTCGAGTTCAACAAAGGCCAAATATTCTATTTATTTTGATGACTATGTCATTGTGAAGAAAAATAAAAATTTTATTTGTTCTGGTACATTGGTGGATGCTCTGTATGTCATATCTTCTATCTCAGCTACACTACAACTAACTGAATTGAATAACACATCTAATTTACCAAATAAGAAAAAATTTTCTTCTTTAATGAACCAAATATTTTTTTGGCACTTATGCTTGGGTCATAATAATCTAAAAAGGATAAACAGACTAGTAGCAGATGGACCATTGCGTTCATTAGAAGTGGAAGTACTTTTAGTTTGCAAATCTTACTTAGAGGGTAAAATAACCAAGTGGCCTTTTTTAGCCAAAGACTATAGAGCAAAAGAACCGTTGGAACTAGTTTACTCTAATGTGTGTGGTCTTATGAAAATTTGGGCTAGAGGTGACTTTGATTACTTTGTTAGTTTCATTGATGACTACTCATGGTATGGATACATTTACCTGATGCACCGTAAGTCTGAATGGTTTGAGAAATTCAAAGAATTTATGGCGGAGGCGGAGAAGCGTCTGGGTAAAAGTATCAAATCACTACGATCCGACCGTGGTGGAAAATACCTCTTTGGAGAGTTTAGGGATTACCTATCATCAGAATGAATTATATCCCAGTTGACTGCACCTAGCACTCTGCAGCAGAATGGTGTAGCAGAAAGATAGAATATGACTCTTATGGATATGGTAAGGTCCATGATGAGTTATTCAGGTTTACCCGATTTATTTTGGAGACTCGCATTAGAGATAGTGGCTTACATTTTGAACTTTGTACTTTCTAAGTCAGTACCTTCTACTCCCACAGAATTATAAATCGGGTGTAAGCATAGTCTGAAACACATTTGGATTTGGAGGTGTCCAGCACATGTACTGAAAGGGAACGTGGTAAAGTTAGAATTGATAACAGAAGTTTGTTTCTTTGTGGGTATCCCAAGGAATGAATGGTGGTCTATTTTATAATTCTAAGGATCAGAAGGTCATTGTTAGCACCAATGCCCGATTCTTGAAAGAGAATTATATTATGAACCACAGGCCCAAAAGCAATATTATTTTGGAAGAACTAAGAGAAAATACCAGTAGAATAGAAGAGGAACCATAAGTCACTGATATCCCATTATCTCGTTGTAGTGGGAGGATTATTGAAATAGGTGCAAATCATGAACATGGTGCTAATGCACAGGGTTCAAATTCTGTACATCATGCCACTGCTAGTACACATGCACGGGTAGTGCCACGTCGTAGTGGGAGGGTTGGTCATCAATCTGATCGGTATATGTTCTTGGAAGAGTCTTTTAACAAAATCTTGGCAGAACTAGATACCAAACCATATTACTATAATAAAGCATTTCAAGACAAAGATGCAGATCTTTAGCAAAAGGTTATAAATTTTGAGATAGAATCTATGTATTTCAATCAGGTCTGGGAACTTGTAGAACCACCTGAAGGGATAAAACCCATTGGATGCATTTCAAAGTAAAGCTTGTTGCTAAATAGTTCACTCAGAAAGAAGGGATCGATTTTGAGAAGATCTTTTCACCGGTAACCATGCTTAAATCTATCCGAATTCTCTTATCCATTGCTGCTCATTTCGATTACGAAATTTGACAAATAGATGTCAAGACAGCTTTCTTTAACAAAAGTCTTGACGAGTGTATCTATATGATACAACTAAATGGATTCATTGCGAAGGACAAAGAGCGCATGTTGTACAAGCTTAAAAGAGTCATTTATTAACTTAAGCAGGCATCAAGGTCTTGGAACACTCAATCAGATCAAGCTATAAATTCTTATAATTTTGATCAGAGTCCTAATGAGTCCTGTGTGTACAAGAAGCGTGATGGAAGCGTGGTGATCTTCCTAGTACTTTATGTAGACAATATCTTGCTCATCAAAAATGATGTGGGGGCATTTCTACAGTTAAAGTATGACTATATGGGCAGTTCAATATGAAGGACTTAAGAGAAGCCAGTCACATTCTTGGAATCAAGCTTGTGCGAGATCGAAAATAAGGGATTTTGGGCTTATCACAAGTAAAGTATATCGAAGATATCCTTGCTCGTTTTAGCATGTAGGATTCCAAGAAAGGGTTTCTCTCTTTTTGGCATGGAATCACTCTATCCAAGGATCAGTGCCCTTAAACACCTAATGAGATAGAGAAGATGAAGGTAGTTCCTTACGCTTTAGCAGTAGGAAGTCTCATGTATACTATGCTTTGCACTAGACCGACATCTATTTTTTCGTTGGCATGGCTAGCAGATATCAATCTAACCCATGGCAAGAGCATTAGATTATGATGAAGAATATAATTAAGTACCCGAAAAGGACTAAGGTTATATGCTGATTTACTAGGTAGACAGTCTAGTACTTTTGGGGTACACAGACTCAGATTTTTAGTCTGACAAAGATTCCCGTAAGTTTACCTTATGATATGTGTTTACCTTAGGCGGTGGAGTTATAAATTGGAGGAGTATCAAGCAGTCCTGCATTATTGATTCCATAATGAAGGCCGAGTACGTGGCAACTTCTGAAGCAGCCAAAGAGGTCGTTTAGCTCTGGAACTTCCTATTGGATATAAAGGTGGTTCCTTCAGTTCAATCAGCTATTACACTTTATTGTGATAATAGCAGATGAGTTAAGTATTTAATAATAGGAGCTTAATGCAAGAAGGCTTTGAGATTATGGCTTAGAGTGCAATTATAGTTCTTTAGTGGTGTGAACTATAATTTAGTATTTTATAAAAATTATAGAAATCGATGTTAGGTTTTCATAATTACAGATATCGTTGAAAGATTTGCTTAATTGTGGAAATCGCTGGATATGTATCTGTGTCACACTAGAAGTCTTTGTCATAATTACTTTATAGGTCCTTACTGTAGCCCTATAAATATGCGGGTAGGCTTAACCAAATTCATAACTTATCTTTAAGACTAAAGCTGGCCAGGCTCTGTCGATACGAGTTCTCGAAACTTCGTAACCCACACTACGATCGGGAATCGTATAAGAGAATACAGTAGAAGGTCTGACGGGAGTTTCAACCCGGAATCAAAATTGTAGTTGAACAATTGACTGCAAAAATGTATTCTTCTAAATTAACTATGGTTGCACAATTTTTTATTTTGATCGTTCAACATCAAAAGTTTTATCTGAAGCCTGTTTTGGCATTTGCCTGTCTAGTTAATTTTTATCGAAAATCGTTTACGAAAATAATGATCTTGACAGTTTTGCCTCCAACACCATATTCCTAATAAAGGATATCCTAAGAATAAAACACATGGCAACTATTACAACTTCAAAAGTAATGCTTTTAAGTAAGATAGTCAAGGATTCACTTATAATATCATATCATTAAGAACATGTAAGACAATAAAAACTAGTTAATAGGCTTATAAAATGCTATTATGTCATATCTAGAACACTATCCATTATTATCCTGGTCTCATACTCCTAATCGTTTATAGGTTAATTAACTAAAATTTCTGATTTAAGAACGTGTTGAGTCCTAATCATCAGGTTCAGTAAGGTTGTTATCGGGGTTTGAAGAATCGAACTCTATGGAAATATGGGTTTGGCCTAATTCATTTGGGTTTACGACTAATTCTTGCCTAGGCACGATTGTTGATAACTCTATTGAATTTGGGACAAGGTTTTGAGGAGGTTAACTAACCCTATGTTTACCTATCTACTTGTAGTTCTTCAAATTATCATTTTCATCAATACTTATCCGTACGTATGATACTTGACTACTGCTTGTTTTATCAAATCTAGATAAAATGGTCTTTCATTTTCTATTCTTATCAGAACATCTAGTAGTAAAATATGTATACAGTTCTGGATCTAAGGGATTTTCCCTTAAAACGATTCATATGGGGGTACTACAGGTGATGTAGTAAGGTGATATCCTCAAAACATATCAATACTATCCATGGGGTCCAAAATCTTTCGTATGTAAGAGATACACTTATTATCACTAATCTACCCAAACTAAGACACATCTAGAATGTTATAAACACACATAAAAGCATATAAGAGTGGTGTGAGTGTCCTAAGCTCTGGGATTTTTTTAAAAAAAACTTGGCTTTGATACCATTTCAGTCACGACCTATTTTCACGAATAGCGTTTGTAACCGGCCAGTAAGTCAAAACTCACCAAATGCCTCTATTTTTTCTTTTTCCAACTTTATTTTTGTAATTTGCCGACTGTTTTTTTTAAAACTCATTTTAAAGTCATCTCAAATTAGATTTTATGATTTGTTAATAGAATGTAACTTATTTATTGAAAATAAAATTATTTTCTTTTAAACATATTCATTTCAAATGCCCAGTAATCTATTTAAAAATCCCCCATAACTTATTAATAATGCGTTCAACATTTAAACATTATTAGAATACCTTGCCATGCGCTTGTTACAGGAATTGAAAATAAGAGCAACAATAAAATCATTCTTTTTCGGCTACTATTTTCCTTCTTCTGGCCATGCGTCATCTGAATAATATCAACATTCATAAAAAATACTAGTGTGAATTCATCGATATTTGAATTATTACCAGTTTCATAGTTTCAAAATGATATGATCTAACGGTTCAACCAACAATTAGTAAGGAGCAACTCTACGATAAAAAAACGGTAGATATGATTATTCCTTTAGCCACTGGTCGTGACTCCACCCTTATTACCTCGAGCACTGGTACATTTATTGTCCCCTAGCGACCGAGACGCCATTTAAACGATCATTCTTACTTATTCGATTATTCCATTTTATTTTCGCATTCATGATCATTATGATTCATTACCATTTTCATAACATTTATAGCGTGCTGATTATCAATGTAAAATAAGAACTAACTCAGATATCGAATGACTCACCTATTTTAGCCGAATTTATTCAATTAACTTTGTCCAAAATTATCCAAATCTAGACAATAACACATGCAGAAACAATACCTTAGTTTATATTTTTAAGGATTACCCAATATTTTTATCCTATTTTTGTGTATTTTTCCTAGAATGTTGTTTCTTTAATCTATTATTACCATATTTCTCTACTTTTAATATTTAAAAATTTGATATCAAAACCAATACAATGTTTATTTATTCTAAGCTCATCTAGAAATTAGATAAATTTTAGATCTTATTATATTTTATGAAAATTATATTGTATAGAGCAATATGTGACAAGCAAAATAACTTTTGTGAAATAATATTTATTATTTTATTTTTGTTTAAAATTACTGTATATTATTTCTATAACTTTTATTATAATTATATAATTGGCAATATAGTTAATAAGATTTGGTATATAAAATACTATAAGAATGTCTTTATTATGAACACAGACCGTAAAGAAACTCATTTAGTTTTCTTGTTTTTATTATGTTGATGTTATTTTATGTACAAAATATCTTATAAAAACAATAGTAACATTTATTATTTTTTTAAAGTAAAATTTATTTTGTAATTATTTAAATTAGTGTACATATAGGTTTATTATTTAATCATCATTTTTTATTTTTAAAATATTCTATTTTTATTTTTATATTAAAAGAAAATTAAAGATAAAACTATGCAAAAATAAAAATCTTTATATTTTTGAAAAAGATCTTCTGTTTTATAAAGTCTTAAAATTTTTTATTATTATTATTTATTATTTTATTGTTATTATTACTTTTTTTTAGAGCTTTTGTATTGAAACATCAGAGTAGCGTGAAAGCAACTTTTGAAACAAAACATGAAACGGAACAGTGCATGCATGAACAAGCGCGGGAAAATAGTATACAATTAAATAAAAAAGGGTAAAATAATAACAAAAATAATAAAAATTCTCTTGAATGGCCGGTTACCTTAGAATTTGTGCATAAAAAGTCAGTTTTTACCTTTTTACGTTCAAAAATAAGAAAAAATTATACAAATTAAGCATAATTATAACCCAAGACTTTTGAAACAAGTAATATATATAATAATATAATGATATAGGTCAACCAAAGTAAAAAAATTATTGTTTAAAATTTTTACACAATAAATAAGTCAAAAAGTCAATTCTCGTTAAACTAGTTTAATTTGACTTAAAAGCTTACACCTATTTAATTAATTGCTATAAAAAATTATGATAATTCATAAAAATACTAAATTGATCATAAACACACTAAAATTATAAATTTTAGTAGGTTAAGACACCAAAAAGATGTACAAAATTAATATTTTAAGCGTTTTTATACACAAAATGGTACCAAGACATCAATTAAACCCTAAATTAATGCAAGACCAGATTTTGGTCAGCCCCAAACAGCCCTAGCCAACATTCCCTCTGCAAAAATCTAAAATATTAATTTTGAAAAGAAACCCACCTCTCATGCAACCAATAGAAATTGAGAAAAATTTAAATTAAAGCTTACAGCATAATAATTAAACTTACCAATTTTTCTATAAAAACACACCCAAGGCTCCATTCTCCTCTTCATATTTTGGCACTATAGTGAGGGAGAGGGAAAATATTTAAGTATTCCAAGGGAGAAAAGAAGGAGATAAATAAGGAAGAAATAAGGAGAAAGAATGAGAAGGATCTTAGGTAGAGAGGTAAGAGATCTTCTAAATGTCAAGTCCTAATTTACCTTCCACCATTGTCTAATCTTTCTAAGGTAAGTAAATCTTTCAAACCATCTGTTATTCTCACATAAAAATCTTCTTTAACACATCTCTTATAATACAAACAAGAATAAGAATCAAAATCTCAAATAAAAAGGTGTTGTGATGAAAGAATATGGGCTGTTTTTGTTTGATTGATTGTTGGACATGGTTGGATGTGACTATTTTTTAGTTTAACAACTTGTATATATTCTGAAACTTTGATATCTATGTATAAAGTACAAACATGCAAAGAAAATAAACTAAATCTTAATATATCATGCGCTAAGACACCAAAACCCTAAAGGGCCTGATTTTCTTGTTATTTTGACTTTCTATCCTGAATTTTCATTTATCATAACTAATTGTAGAAAAATGATCTAAGTGAGATTTTTATGGTCAGACCTAGATTTTGACGTTATCTTTCATACAAAATTGGTTTGAAGTGATTTCATTGGGTAAAACTCGAGATAAACTATTTTTATTAAAGAGTGTCAGATTCTGACCACGCTAATTTGTAGACCTAATAATTCTAGGTTAAAATGGGAATCAAGCTTAGGTTAAAACATGAAACTTGTAGACAACATATTTGTCATTTTGTCCACCAAAAAGGAGTCTAAAATATGGAGTTTTGATAGGTCACAACCCTCATCAAAACTACTGTTCTAAATTTGTGGCTGATAGAGCTCTCTATCACATGTTTTTGCATGACCGAAAACCTATGTTTTTAATGGCCAAATCCAAAAGTAATTTTCATGAAAAGCGTAGAGAACATATCAAATTATTTAGTGACCAAAACGTAACCCTAGATACCCTCGGATGGTCTCCCAAAAGGTTTATGTATTCTCTGTTGAAACCAGGTTCTACTAAACCTTTTATAGCTGACTGAACCTATTTTGTAAAATGGCCAAAATCATTAATTTGTTCCAAACAACTAGCCTTAGCACTAAACATGAAATTTGTAGGGGACACACCAAACTAGAACATAACTAAATATCAGACCCATAACCCTTGATTTGATGTCCAAAAACCGAGGCCAATAGAGGCCCAAATTTTGTATTTTTTTCTATTAAGTGCTGAATTATTTTCTCTTAAATGAAATAAATGATTCATTACCCTAGGATCTGACCTTAGTGTTAAACATAAACGTTGAAAGAAATATTCTTATCTAAATGGTGTCCAAAAATCATAACTTAACTCCATGTCTAGGTCCCCCAAAAAACTGTTAAGCTTTTTAAATTGGCACTCGAACATTTTCCTAAATTTTGTGAAGTGTATAGTTGCATGTTTATGTTGTGGGACATAAACTATAGGCTTTAATTAAGTTATGTTGAATGATTAATTTTTAAAATGATAATTTGATGATTAGAATCCATGCCGCTAAGTCGAATCCATGTTTTATGAATTTATAACTTGTGCTTCATACTTATACTCCATGCTTTAATGAGTTGTACCATGAGCTATACTATGCTATTTATAATTGTACATGAGACGCATATTGTACATCATAAGTAATGTCACATTGCATTTTGGCATATTGGAGACCTTTCCGTATCTACTGTTGTGGGTTGGAATATATTAAAATTGTTTTTTTTTTCGGCTCCTAGTCTAGGGCGTCCCTAGTAGCCATTTTGTAACTATTTTAGGATATATTCCCTCTGAGCACCCTAGACGTGTCCCCGATGTCTTAAAAGAAAGATTTGTTATTTATAGATAATGTTGGGCACCGCGGGTTCGTCACTAGCATTCTGGTTTCGATGGCTTAGACTTTGAGTTGACACCAGCAAAGGCATCACGAGTCTTAAGATGGGATAAACCGACTTATTTGATGTTATTTGATGTGAGAAAATTGTTATTGGGTGGCCTAGCAAGGAGCTCGGACCCCACGTCGTTACCATTGATTAAAATAGCTGAGGCATGAAGCCAAGGCGCACATTTACTTTTCACAGCAAGGCACGATGATGGCTTTTGTGATTAACTCCCATAAAGTCTACTCTGAAATTCCCGGCATGGATTTCGTGTTACAATTTTGGGTATATGTTGGGTTAGGTATTTGCATTACATTCCATTGCATCACGCACTTATATACTTGTTCTTATATATGCTTGTCTTGCCATAATTGTCAAATTTGTCTGTTTCCCTGATTATAAATTGTACTGGGTGTTATATGATATGCGTTGCAGAATATTTTGTTGTGAGTTTGATTAGAAGGTTTAGGGAGTTTACTTCTAGGTTTTGGCTCATGACATTCATTCCACATGTAAGGAGGAAGAACTTTTTGAGGAAGTCATACCCGGAGTTTGCTTCTAGGTTTTGGCTCATGACATTCATGCCACATGTAAGGGGAAGAACTTTTTGAGGAAGTCATACCTGAAGGAGAAGAAGGTTTTGAAGAACAAGGTGAGTGGCAGGAGCCAGCCGACCGCGACAACGCTAGCTGAAGGATTTGAAGTTCTCCTTTTTGCTCTTTTGTTCAGTTTTCCACAGACTCGTTGTAATTTTGGTTGAATCTTTTGTGAAATTGTAATTTCTATGTATTTTGAACAGTTCAGAACTCTAAATGATGTATTACTTATTATCTCTAACTATGAATGAATTGCTAGAATATTTTTCTTAATTATAATTATATATGTCCTGACGTGCCCAAAAGACGGGGCGTCACACGCAACCTTCCATTGTTGCGGCCGCAACCTTTGCACGCATTCTGAGCCCTAGGCATGCCACCATTTCATTGGTTGACGATGTCTATATAAACATACCTTCGGTACGATTATTAAATGAGACGATTTCTCAGGTCGATACTCTGCCTCATTATTGACCCAAACCCCGACTTTTCATACACCTCGATTACCCGAAGTACTAGAACTAAAGTCTTCTCGTTGATTGGAGAGAGAGCATTACATCACCTGAGGATACATTCGGATTGTCGCTTCATAGGAATACCTATATGAACCCCAACATTTCTCTCTCCACACTTTCTACCCCCGTGGAGAGGTCGGGATAAATTTCTAATTTCAATATTATTATTTGCGTGCTTTTTTGTTTTGATTTAATCTATTATTTGTATGTTTTATTTACATGTGTTCATATTTTGAGTTGAAGTTATCATTTCTATTAGGCTATTCATATGCCACTATTTCGGTTATTCATATGTCACTCTCTTCATTCGTAGTTCGAGGTTCATTTTCATAGTTTATTGTCATTGAATTTTTTCATCTCAATCACCTCGTATGCTTGTTTTATTGTTGAATGCTTGATTATAGGATTGTAGTTAGTATCAAGCTTTTCATTATTTCATTGTGTTTTGGTTAAAATAGTCATAATATATTTTTGTAATTATATTTTATATCGTAGATACATCACACATTCACACCCCAATAGACTGTTTCTTAATATTCATCAAACAGTGCCTAAATTCCTTACGGTTGCAATAATCAATATTGCGAGCGCAACATTCTGACACTTACATCATTGCGAGAGCAACAATTGATGTTGCGAGTGCAACATTTTAGCTTATTTTCATTGCGACTGCAACCTCTGTAGGTTACGGGCGCAACCTTTTTGCTGTTCCAATAGCTTAATTTTGCTGTTTTATTATTCTGTTAACTACCTGTGAAGTCCAGTATGCATCCTGTAGTGTAGTATTAGCATGTTTAGAATTTAGAATTTTGTTTTAGAATTATTTTCTTCACTTATCACATACTATGTCTATCATGAATCCTTAACATAGTTTGTGCATGATTAAGATTTATCAATTTCTTTAATAGTTTTATACTTTGCTTATTGCATGCGTCTTTTATCATGTATTCTTTAGTTTAGATCTAGCATGATTAGGAAATTAAGCTATCTTTTTTGTGCTTTGTTTTTGTTTTATTACGTGATTAAATATCTAGAATATGCATTTTCTTACTTGATTTTTCTTATTCTCTCTTTGTCCATATTTTTTTGTATTTGTATGCATTTGAGAAAAATCTAATTAAGAACCAATGATGATTAGTAGAGACCAACCTCACGGATGGGCAAACAAAGTGCCTAACACCTTCCCCGATTTGTACCTAAGCCCTCAAACCCATATTTTCTCTAGTTAAACGTTTTAAAAATCAGTGGTTCTATTTTGTTTTTCTTGGTTTTTCTCAAAAACCAAGTGACAACTCTATTTTTCAATAAAAAAAGGTTTTCAAAATCTTTTGGCTTTCAAGGTGTTAAAAGTTTTTAAAAGAACTCTTGAATTCCCTAATTTTGAATAGACCCAAAATATCGGCGCCACAATATTTTTTGGCGACTTCACTGGGGACTATTTTTAAAACAAATAAGAGGGATAAACTTGAAAACATCATTGGTTCCTAATATAACTTTCTCATTTGCATTATTGCACGCATCTTACATTGTTCTCTGCCCCTTCTTGGTCGACCCGATACCCCAGTCAATTTACTATCTTGGGGTTATGTCAGGGAGGCGGTCAAGCCTTCTGGCCGCACGCTTTTTTAGGTGTGGCAACAGAGTTATTGCGTACTATTCGACCAGGTCCTGCACCACACTAGGCATGAGAGATATATTCTTGACTCTATTTAGAAGGTACCCAGAGTGTTAACCAAACTGGCATTTTCTGCGTATAGTAGCTTAAAACCCCTCATTAGGTACAAAACTAGTAGGATTATGTGT
The DNA here is from genome assembly GCA_032270985.1 of Heliamphora pulchella. Lineage (NCBI taxonomy): Eukaryota > Viridiplantae > Streptophyta > Magnoliopsida > Ericales > Sarraceniaceae > Heliamphora > Heliamphora pulchella. The sequence goes on along the minus strand of JAULJZ010157343.1, from coordinate 14,199 downwards.
TTTTTTATTTAAGTGGATTTTTTGTTTGTATTTGTTTAAGACCTTTACTTGGTTGTTTGGTTTAGGATAGTTTTCCTCCTGGGGTTTTCTGCCCAGGATTTCCTTAGACCTTTGTCCAGTTTAGGATAGTTTTCTTCTCGGGTTCCTACCTGAGTCTTAGTTTTAACCTTTGTTTGTATTAGGATCTCGACCTTCTTCCCAGGGCTTTGCCCGGGGTCTTGGTTTAGGACCCTTTGTTGGTTTAGGATAGCTTTCTCTCTCCCAGGGCTTTACATAGGATGTTGGTTTAGCACCCTTGATTTTTCTTAGGTCTGTCTTCCTCTAAGGGCTCTCCCAGGTTTCTGAGCTTTCTTTAGAACCTTTGCTGGTTTAGGATAGCTTTCTCTCTCTTGGGGCTTTACTCGAATTATCGGTTTAGCGCCCTTGGTTTTACTTAGGTCTATCTTTCTCCAAGGGCTCTGCTCGAGTTTCGGAGCTCTTTTTAAAACATTTGCTAGTTTAAAATAGCTTTCTCTCTCTTGGTGCTTTACCTGGGTTATCGGTTTCGCACCCTCAGTTTTGCTTAGGTTTATTTTCCTCCAGGGTTTCTGAGCATTCTTTAGAATCTTTGTTGGGATAGGATAGTTCTCCTTCTAATGCTCTGCTCATGTTTTGGTTTAGGGTCTTGTTTAGTTTAGATTAGTTTTCCTTTTAGAGTTTTGTCTGATTTTTCCCTTAGAATCATTGTTTCTTTCCAATTTTCTGCTAGTTTGGGGCCCGATAGGGGCATCCTTTCATATCCGCTTACAACTTGTCGTGCTGTGCGTAGAAGGTTTTCTGTCTTCATCGGGGTTCTGTCTGAGAAGCTTTTGATGCTTGCTTCTCCCCTCCTCTTTGGGTCACAGATTTGTTCCGATTATAGATCACTGAGTTAAAAGAGCTGCATTCTATACACATTTAGGCCAGGCCAACTACAGGTAGACTTTACAAGTATCTGAATAGATCGCAAAATTGTAAGAAATGGCAAAATATGAAATGAATTTGATAACCCTAGTGAGGGCAATTGTTGAGATGTAGAGGGCAGTTGAATAGCAGATGGAAGTTCAGAACCAGTGTTAGATCCAGATTCGAGCAATCTAGGCTCACTTGCCAGGGGTAAACGAGCAGCAAGATGATCCAAACGAGAACGGAGAAGATTTTTGGAATGATAATCAGGGTTATAATGGACCACAAGTTACTGCACCGCTTTACGTCCCCCGTCAGGCTATGGTGGAGGAAGAAAATACTGCTCAATCCAAGGAATACGTGCTGGAGAATAAGATTGAGAGGATGGAGAAGGTTCTAAGAAAGGTGAAAGGGGTCGAAAAATACATGCTAGATGTGGGGGGATTATGTTTGTTCCCAGATGCCAAGCTGCCGAAAAAGTTTAAAATGCCAAATATGGAGAAGTTCGATGGGACTGGAGACCGTCAAATACATTTGAGAATGTATGTTGGTACCCTTGCTCCCATGGGTATCAATGACCAATTAAAGACCTAGTTGTTCCACCGATCACTCTCTAGGGCAGCTAAGAAATGGTTTCTCCTCTGGATGTTGCAAAGACCAAGACATGGGAAGACATTGCCACCGCCTTCGTTGGCCAATATAGTTATAACATCCAGTTAGATTTAACCACTCAGGAGTTGGAGACCACTCGTCAAGAAACTAAAGAGTCATTTGTTGACTTTCTGACCAAGTGGAGGGGAAAGGCTGCTAAAATGACAAACCGACCAATAAAAAAGGAATATGTGAGGATTGTAGTCAAGAATCTTTAGTCCATATTAAAGCATTATTTGATCACACAGCTGCTCTCTACATTCGAGCAATTTTTTGATGCCAGGGTTCAGATAAAAGATGCAATCCCACCTCTTCACTAACCCCGCATCTCGCTCTAACAAGGTGAATTTGCTAAACCCCGAATCAGATCGATCGAATTCTTCACCTTCATCACCTCCTCCCAGAAACAACCAGCCGTTACAGTAAAAAATGCCAATGAGAGTTTTCACTCCCCTTAATATCTCTCTGACCATGGCCCTAAATCGACTTGTCAAGGAAGGGCTGATAAAGCTTCTTGATCCAATGCCGTCTCCTAACCTTTTACCGTCACGCTACGATCCCTCCCAATATTGCTCATACCATTAGAATCACGAACACCCGTTACGATCCCTCCCAATATTGCTCAAGATCTTATTGACAATAAGGTCATTCCACCTCTATCTACAGTGAATGTCACAGTTGATTTTTAGATTTTTATAATTTACATGATTCAAGTCTTGAGTCAGAGTCGTAGTCTTGTATGTTTTTGTTTTATTCTGATCAGTTAGATGTCGAGTCTTAGGACACGTCTGTCTATGCACCTTTTTCTTTTGCTTTCAATTTTGTAATCCTTGCTCTCTTTGATATCAATGAAATAAACAAAGGTTCTGATTATTCTGCTTTGCTTTATTTATTTTCTACGCTTTCTGATGATTTTTAATTCGAATGGGATGTCCCCGAAGAATTAAAAGTTTTAATAAAAAAGAAGAAGAAATGCGTGCCTAACCAATAATTGAAGAAACGTTATCAATAAATCTGGGTAATGAATTTATCCCAAAAATTGTCCAAATTGGTTCTTCTTTATTTTTAGTTGAATGTGAATAATTAATGACTTTATTAAAAGAATTCAAAGATGTTCTTGCATGACCATACGAGGATATGTCCGGAATTGATCCCGATATCATCTAACACCACATCCCTTTGTACCCCGATGGCAAATCGATTAAGCAAAAGTTGAGAAGGATACGGCCATAATGGGCACTGAAGATCAAGGTAGAAGTCACCAAGCGGATCAACGCTGAGTTCCATATGGTAACCGAGTATCTAAAATGGGTGGCTAACATTGTGCCAGTTTTGAAGAACGATGGACGGATCAGAATCTATGTTAACTTTTGGGATCTCGATAAGGCCAGTCCTAAGGATGACATCCCTTTGCCACACATTGTTATTTTAGTGGACAGCACAGCGGGGCACGCTCTGTTATCATTAATGGTCGACTTCTCTAGATACAATTAGATTCTAATAGACCCTAAAGACAGAGAAAAGATGGCATTCTCTACACCATGGGGCACCAATTGCTATTGCGTGATTTCATTCGATTTAAAAAATGCATGGGCAACCTATCAAAGGGTTGCCACTACCGTGTTGCATGATATGACGCATAAGGAAGTCAAGGTGTATATAGACGACATGATTGTTAAGTCCAAAGATCGAGACGGCCATATCATAGTGCTGCAGAAATTCTTCGAAAGGATCAGGAAGTATAAGATGTGGCTTAACCCGCAGAAGAATGGCAGAGGAATCGTATAGAAAAGCTTCTCTAATTCGATGAAAGAAGACTACAAACTCTATTCCACATGCAAGGGTATCCAGAGCGTTCAACAAAGAAAGTCAAGACCTATGATTTGAGAGAAGGTGACTTGGTTCTTAAGAAAATCAGGGCTCCTGTTTTTTTATCCATGGGGAAAAGTTGAAGCCAAATTGGGTCGGGCCGTATCTGAACAAAACCATAATGATTAGTGGTGCAGTAATCATCATAGACCTAGATAACAACACATTCTCCACTCTGATCAATTTAGACCAGCTCAAAAAGTACTACCCTTGAGAGAAAAATAAATAAAAAGAAAAAGCTCGCTGGGTTGAAAACCTAAAAGGGCGACCTTGATAAAAGTTAGGAAATCATAAAAGGAGTGTTAATACCCGAGAGTAAATTGACTCCAAACTACGTTATGGCCTGATTCCACTTTTTGAGATACGTAGGTAGCTTCTTTCAAGAAGTCTGGCCACATTCTTTGTTTTAGCCATCTTTGAATACGAGTAATGATCAATGCAAGTTTATCTTTGAGTTTGGATAATAAAGTCGTTTAATTGCAAGGATCGAAAAATTTTAAATAATTGATAAACTTTTTTTCAAGATAAACGTGGAATTTTTTACTATTACTTCAGCTGCGATTACAAGGTTTTAAAAATATAGGGTGGGCACGCAAGTCCCAAACTCTAAATAAAAAAGAAATCTATAAAATCCTAAAAGGAAAATAGATCTCTCAGATCTTCCTTCTCTTTGCTACTTGTTCTTCTCCCTCTTCTTTGTTTCTGTTCTCTTTTCCTGAACCAGCCACACCTTGTACTTCTTAGGGAGCTTAGTGTGGGATAGCTCCTGCATCTCCATCAATGAACGAGATAGCCAAGCCTCCTAATACCATGCCAGATATGGGGTTTGAAGGGAAGATGAATACATATGACCATGTACACTGTGAAATATGATCTGATCTCGACCAAACTGCCTTATGATTCGGTATGGATAGTAGAAGGTGGACAACCGCATATCAATCAGTAAGATATCTGGATGGTTTATAGTGGTCAAAGTCGTAAAATGGATCCACCACCAAGAGCATTGCCAAGTGATGTCTTCTCCAGTCAGCAAAGAAAAGATACTGCCTCCAAGCTACCTCAGTAGTGCATATCGGGTAAAAAAGATGATAGATAAAGGCAACAGCGTTGTGCCCATCCGAAGAAGAGAAGAGCGATAAAATTTGAGAGAAATTAGCAAAAGAAGAGAAGCATAGTAAAAATTGAGAAAAATCAGCAAAAGGAAAGAAGAGCGAAAAAATGAGAGATTTGAGTTTTACTTGGAGAAGCAGAGGACTACCGGCAAAAGACGTGGTTATACCCCAGTGGATTACATCAAGAATAATCAAGGACTCAACCAAAATTAGGGGCACGAAGTCCTTTTTTGCCCTTATTTGCTCAACAATGTCCACCAGAATAGTGTTAACCTAGCTGTCACAAAAAATAAGAAGGTACCAGGCAAGCAGACAGATGCACAAAATATAACGGTGTCACAACTGAAAACTAAAGTCAACAAAGGCACTGGTAAGGCAGACTCAGTGTCCAGTGAATCCCCATGGACGAAAAAATAAACCTCCTGACCAGTCAGACCATAAAGACACATGATCTACTTCTTCGTAGAGATGAACATGAAAGGTATTACCACGAACTCCCATGAGACGATATCAAGAATGGCAGTGAACTCCTCTATAGTAGGGCATAACACTTCAAGGCTAAAGCAAAAACTAGGAGCCCATAGATCCCAAAAGATGTGTAGTGATCATAGGCCCTGACCCCTTGATTATTGGGCATTATGTGATCAGGCTTCATTCCCAAATAAGCTGCTGTTCGAAGCAGTCAGACGTTCAGTGCCGACCCGTTATCAATAAAGGTGACCAGGACCCATTTTTCCAAGAACTTAACAGTGATATGCAGGGGTTTGTTGTGATTTCTTCCTTCCAACGGCAAATCCTTATCAGAAAATAAAATTACCCCAGACTTTGTAACTAACAAAATGAGCCCAATCAGCTATTTCGGGTCATGTCTATCGAGACATTTGCTTTATTTAGAACCTTCAGCACTGCCTGTCGATGCTTGTGTGAAGCCATCAACAGACCCTAGATGCTAATGTTAGCTGGGATCTTTTTCAACTGCCTTAGTACAGCATCATCTTCCTCTTCCTGGTCCTTGTCTTTCCATTTCCTACTTGCTTGTCCTTTCTCTAGCTGAGCCAGTTTAAAATGACGTCAACTCCTGGTCAAGTGCTCAACACCTTCCTCAAGATGCTACAAACCCGGCGTGGTGTTTTTAGTCTGTCTGATCTCGGCAATGTACGGGGAACTCTCGAATTTCCACAAATCATCTAGATTGGTGCACTCTGGCCTTCCTTTTCTTTCTTCCTCATCTTTGATTGCCCACGTATTGTCGACATCATCCAATCCCCAGATGTCTTCTCTTATGTATCCCACTTGTTATTTCCGAGCAGCCCTGAACTCAATCCACTCATCCCTGTTTGAGTCTCATCAAATTTGAAACCGCTCAGGAAAGCATCCTCATCTCGGTGTTAAACTTCCAAAAGAGTGGAGCCGCCCTTCATTGGGGTTTGGATGCTATCCTCCCCCATGAATAGTTAATACTACCCTATTTTTAATTAATTTTAATTTTTGGTGGAGGGTAGAGGGTACTGCTTCACCATTTTGATCATAGAGCCATGGTCTTCCTAGCAGCAGATTGAAAGACTCTGGAACATCCAACACATGAAATTCTATAGAAGTTTCTAACTGCCCAACTGATACAGCAAACAACACCAACCCGAATACATCTCACCTCGTATTATCATAGCCCCTGACCTCTTGATTACTGGTCATGAAGTGATCCGACTTCATCTCCAAACAAATTAATGTTCAAAGTGGGTAAACGTTCAGTGTTGACCTGTTATCAATAAGGGTGATTGGGACCCATTTTCCCAAGCACTTGATGGTGATATGTAGGGGTTTGTTGTGATTTTTTCTTTTTAGTGGCAAATCCTTATCAGAAAAGGAAATTACCCAGGGCTCTACAGCTAGGAGAATGAACCCAATCAACTATTTTGGGGTAACGTCAATCGAGACATTTGCTTTATTTAAAACCTTTAACACAGTCTATCGGTGCTTGTGTGAAGCCATCAACAGACCCTAGATGTTGATGTTATCTTGGGTCTTTTTCAACTACCTTGGCACAGCATCATCTTCCTCTTTCTGCTCCCTCTCCTTCCATTTTTCATTTTCTTGTCCTTTCTCTAGCTGAGCTGACTTAAAGTGGCGTCCACTCCTGGTCAAGTGCTCAACACCTTCCTTAGGATCCCATAAACCCGGCATGGTGTTTTTAGTTTGTGTGACCTTTATGATGTACGAGAAACTCTCAAATTCCCATAAATCATCAAGATTGGTGCACTCTGGCCTTTAGTTCCTTTCTTTCTCGTCTTTAATTGCCCACATATTGTCGACATCATCCAATCCCCAGATGTCTTCTCCTATGTATCCCACTTGTTGTTCCCAGGCAGCCTAGAACTCAGTCCACTCATCTCCTTCTGACTTCAACATCGTTCAAACTAATCAGCAGGACTGCATTTCATCAACATAAACTTCCTCTTCAAAGAGTTGAGGAAGAGAAACACCATCTAGAACGTGATCGAATTCGTATGGTCGTACCGAGTAATCCAATGGCCAGTTATCGTCATCATTGTGCCCCTCCTAGTTGTCTACCTAAACCACTATTTCATATTCATCCTAGGCTACGTAATTTCATTCCTCCATGTCCCACCCATTTTTGGTTATAATTAGTGAACAAGACGTCTGATCTCCAATAGGTAGAACACACGGGCGCAGAAGATGCGTCAGACAGATATAATAGCTAGGATCTTCTGGCTGCCCCAAATAAATACAGGTGAAATCAACCTAGTTGGTTATGACATTCGGCTTCTGAACTGCAAAGGGAGGTGGAATGACCTTGTTGTTAATGAGGTCCTGGATTTCATGCGGAGTCTTAGGCAATTATTAGTCAAATGACCGTGGCCCTAGTGGAATGCACAGTACTAAGAAGGGTTATATCTTGGTAGTAGGGGGTTCGGTAGCGACGTTGGATGACGAAGTTTTATTAGCCCCTTCTCAACAAGTCAATTTAGAGCTATAGACAAAGGTATATTGAGGGGAGTGAAGAATTTTTTCAGCATCTTTTGCTACGGTGGTTGGTTATTTCTAGGTGGTACGAAAGATGAAGAGTTTGGCTATTCAGATTGAGGGTTCAAAAGGTTCACTTCATTTGACTGGAAAATAAGATTTACAGAAAGGGTAGGCTAATTCTGATTCAGATTGTTGGTAGGGTAAGGTCTTCTTTGTTTTTGACTCAACTCGGCTTTCTCTATGTCTCCCGACTAGATTGTGTCTTCAATCTAAATCCCTGCGTTGAAAAGCTACTCAAAAGTGGAGAGCGGCTGTGTGATCAAATAACGCTTCAGAGGGAATTGAAAGTTCATTACCACAATTCTTACCTGCTCCTTTTTCATCAGTCAATTTGTCATTTTAGCTGCCTTTCCTCTCCATCGAGTTAAGAAATCCACAAATGATTCTCGGCCCTCCTGTTAGGTGGTTTCGAGTTCTCAGGTGGTTACTCCAGCTGAACGTTGTAGCTATACCGACAGACAAATACTGTGGCAATATCTTCTCATATTTTGGTCTTGGCAACATCAAGAGAGAGAAACCACTTTTGGGCTGCTCCTGAAAGAGATCGGTGGAATAGCTGGGCTTTTAACTGATCATCGATCCCAATGGGAGAGAGGTTACCAACGTACATTCTCAGTGAATTCGAGGATCTCCAGTTCCATTGAACTTTTCTATTGTTGACATTTTGAACTTTTTCAGCAACTTGACATCTTGGAATAGCACAAGCCTCCCACATCCAGCATATATTTCTCTACTCCCTTTGTCTTCCTCGCCACCTTTTCCATTCTTTCAATCTTTTCGTCAGCACGAATTCCCTAAACTGGGCCGTATTTTCCTCTTTACTATGACCTGATGAGGAACTCGGGGTGGTACGACAACTTGTGGTCCGTCCTGACCCTAATTATCACCGCAAAAATCCTCTTTATTTTCATTCGGGTCCTCTTACTGCTCATTCACGCCTAGAAAAGGAGCTTGAATCACCTAGATCTGTGTCTGATATTGAATCTCAACTTAGGTTTGTTATTTAACTGCTCTCTATATTAGGGTTGACATACTGAAAATTATATTTTTAGTATTTAATTTTATTTTAATAAAATTAATTTTTTATTTTATGAGAATGATTATGAGCAATACATGTATATCATTTCTTTAATGTTATGCATGAATGTTCAATATTATGTACAGTATTTAATTTAGTATATATAGTATGGCTTGCACACAGAAGATTAGATTTTAAGTTCTTACAGAATATAAGTTTTATGTTCACAGTTTAGATGAAAATGGGCATAGCATCGGTACAATTGTAGCACAGAGTTTTAGTAAGCCTGTTTTGATTATGGGGAACAGATAATAACGCTGTCTATTATTCTGACTCTCTGTGCTAGTACACTTTGTGTGTATTGAACGGAACAAATTGAGATAATTAATTTTATACTGACTATATAAATTAATTCACACCCAAAAGTTATTAAGAACGGTGCTTATACTCTTAATCTTGAAATAATTATTGATTTGCGTATATTTAATATTCATTATTTTGATTTATTAGAGTGTGTGATCATATATACGTCTATATTCCCGGTGAGTTAGATAGTGATATTATTTATCTAGTGAATATTAATTATTGACGAAATTCATGTCTCGAAAAATTGGGATTGAGGTACCCCCTTAAGGAAGTTTATAAATTTGCCTAACCCTACAAGTAGATTTGATTATCTGGTGGTCAAATAATTTAAGCGGAAGGGTTTAAGGAATTACAAGATACGGATTAAATTAAATTGTTAGTAATTAAATTTATTTGGCGAGTATCAAGAATCTTAACGTAAGGAGAAATGTTAAGCATTTAATAATAGAGCTCAATACTATATGGTCTTGAGATTGTGGGTCAGAGTGCAATTATAGTTCTTTAATGGTGTGAACTGTAATTTAGTGTTTTATGAAAATTGCAAAAACTACTGATAGTTTTTCATAATTGCAGATACCGCTATGAGGTTTGCTTAATTGCAGAAATCGCTGATACGTATCTGTGTGCTACTAGAAATCTAACTCATAATTACTCTACATGTTCCAGCTGTAGCCCTATAAATGTGCGGGTAGGCTGAACTAATTTCATAACTTTTCTTCAAGACTAAAGTTATCGAAGGTCTACCGGTACAAGTCCTCAGAGGATTATAGCCCATACTATATTCAAAAATTGCATAAGAAAATACAATAGATGATCTGACAGGAGTTTTAACTCGGAAACAAAATCATAGTTAAAGATTCGACCGGTAAAAAGGTATTCTTCTAAATTAACAGTGGTTGCACGGATTTTAATTTTGATCATTCGACGTCAAAAGTTTTATCTAGAGCCCATTTCGGTGTTTGCTCGTCTAATTAATTTTTTACCGAATATCGTTTACAAAAATAATGATCTTAACAATTTTGCCTTCAACACTATGTATCTCAGAAATTACCCTCATTAGAGCTGCCAAGTTTACTCCGTTCTCTTCCATCTCAGATGGTTCCACTATCTATTCGAATACCCTATAAAGTCTTTCTGTTACTAATCTGACCCAAACACGCACTGGATGCAGTTCCTTTAACTCAACGATCTAAAATCAGAACAAAATCCTAAGAACCTAAGAGGAGAAAAGTAAGCATGAGAAATTTTCCGAATAGATCCCCGATAATGGATGGCAGAATAACTGACTACAAGCAATAAAATAGAAGAATGCCCCAGTCGAGCCCAAACTGATAGAAAATTGGAAAGCACAACACCCGAAAACTTCGAAAGAGAAACCCAAAAACCATACTAACACTAACCAAAGGAACACTTGGGATAGAGGTTTAACTAAAGGTTCTACGGAAGAAATCGAACAGCATCCTGAGAGGAAAATAGATTTAAACAAAGCAGAACCCTAAGCTAGAACCTGGATAGAAGTCTAAGAAAAGAAGCAAGCCTAAAATAACCCAAAGGTACTAAGTCGACATCCTGAGTAGAGCCACAGGGGGATAGAAAGCTATCCTAAGCTAAAAATGAAGGTCTCAGCCAAAACCCAAACAAAGTCCCAGAGAGAAAAGAAAACTAAGGTTAAGACCAAAACCTGGGTAAGAACCCAAGAGGAAAACTATTCTAAAATGAACAAAAGTCGAGAGCAAACCCGAGCCAGACCCTGGGAGAAAACTATCCTGAGCCAAATAAACAAACAAAAGGTCTTAAACAAATGCAAACAAAACATACAATTAAACAAAAATATTTAATCCTACCAGTTACGTACCTAATGGGAGGTTCTAAACTACTATATGCAGAAATAGTCGGTTTGGTCAACACTCCAGGTACGTTCTGAATAGAGTCAAGAATATACCTCCCATTCCTAATGTGGTGCAGGACATGGTCTAACGGTACAAATAACTTTGTTGCCGCACCTAAAGGAGCGTATGGCCAGAAGGCTTGTCCTCCTCCCCGACATAGCCCCGAGATAGTAAACTGACCGAGGTATTAGGTCGACCAAGCAAGGGGCTGAGAACAATGCAAAATACATGCGAGGATGCAAATGAGAAAGTCAAATTAAGAACCAATGATATTTTCAAGTCTAGTCCTCTTATTTTATTTTGTAAACCAGTCCCCAATAGAGTTGCCAAAAAATACTGTGGCGTTAGAATTTTGGGTTTGATTCAAAATTAGAAAATTCAAGAGTTATTTTGAAAATATTTTAACACCTTGAAAATCAAGAGATTTTGAAAACCCTTTTTCATTAAAAATTGGAGTCGCCACTTGATTTTTGAGAAAAACCAAGAAAAATAAAAAAGATTTCACTAATTTTTAAAACGTTAACCAGAGAAAACAAGGGTTTCGGTGCTAAGGTACGAATCGGATAAGGTGTTAGGCATCCCATTCACCCAACCGTAAGGTTGACCTCTACTAATCATCATTGTCTCTTTAATTAGATTTCTCAAATGCATGCAAATACAGAAAATTAAGACAAAGAGAGAACATCCAAAATCAAGTAGGAAAATAGCATAGCATAGTATACAGAATGCCAATCATAGTGTAAAAGAAATCCTAAATCCTAAGAATGCAAAATCTATACTAAATGATACATGATGCAAACCGCAAGCGATACAATGGGATCATTAACACATAGCTAACAAATCCTAATCAAACTAAAACATGATACTAATGATGCATAATAAGTATAACAGGAGTTCAAACAAAAGGGAAATAAATCGCTAGGTTCTCTATGCCTTAATCACACTGAAAATACACCACAGATTGCATACTTGAGGTTACATATTCTCCGTAGAATACTAAAACAACAAAAACAGACTACTAGAACAGCACAAAGGTTGCGGCCATGACATTTGGATGTTGCGGTCGCAAGGTAAAATGGGGCAAAGGTTGTGGGCGCGAGGATCAATGTCGCGATCGCGAAGATATGAGTGCTAGAACATTGCAGTCGCAATATTGATTGCAGCGAGCGCAAAGAATGTAAGCATTGTTTTACTGAATTTTGATAAACATTGTGTATGGTGCTAGCATCCGATATGTGGGGATCAAATATGAGACAAAATCGAAGGAGAAATTAAAACTTATTCTCATCAAAACCACAACTAAGGCATGAAAATTTTGATACAAACTAAAATACTAGAATTAAGCATGCTAACAATGTAATTAAAAGCAATAAAACTTAATGATTATGATTATTTCAAAAATAAAAATGTAATTAAAGCATGAACAATTTGATACTAACTAAAACATGCTAACCAAGTAATCAGAAATAATACACTAACTAAAGACTAATCATGCTAATCATAAATTGAAATAAAAAAATTAACTCGATCTCTTCACAGGGGTAGAAGGTGTGGAGAGAAAAATATTGGGGATCGTGCAAGTATACCTAAAATGCGATATCTTGATGTATCCTTAAGCCATGGGGGGTGCAATGGTCGTTCCTTCAATCGCTCAGGAAATGGTTCTATTTCAGCACTCCAGCAGGGTAGGGTGGTAGTACGAGTCAAGGTATGAGTCAATAATGTAGAAAAGTACCGATGTCTCTGAATTGTACTCGATAAAGTGGCAGTGTATCGATATACGAAAAGTGTCCTCCTAAAATTGTACCAAAAATACGTATTTATAGACAATGCCACCCAATGAGGTAGTAACACATCCGAAGCTCAAAAGATGCCAAAGAGGTTGCGGTCGCAAGCTTTGAACATTGCGATCACAACATTGAAGGTTGCGGCTACAAGGTTTGTTAGGGTTTTCACAGATTTCTTGTTGCGGTCGCAACAATCAAAATAACGGTCGCGAGGTTCAAAGGTTGCGGGTAAATTACTTGAGCCAGTTAATAACTACGTCGTATGGTTTGAAGGTTGCGACCTCAAGGTTCGAAAGATGTGATCTTGCAGTTCGATTTCATGGAGTACTGAAATTGAATCATTTTCCAGCGATCGTTTTGCGCATCATCCGACTCGATTTTCATCTTGGATTCACCCATATAAGCTTAAGATTCGGCGGGGTCGAATTGGGGTGTCTACAGGCATTTCTTTTTTAAACCCTAGTCCTTAAGGCATCTAAGTCCTAAGTCTATGAGGTGTCTAGGTCCGAAGTCTAGAAGGTGTCTTAGATTTTCTTCAATCCCTAGTCCATAAGGTGTCTAGTGTTGGAGACAATTCAGCCAAGATCATTATTTTTGTAAAATAATTTTTGGTAAAAATTAACTGGATGGACGAATGCTGAAACGGGTTCCAGATAAAAATTTTGACGTCAAACGATCAAAAATAAACCCGTGCAACCAAAGTTAATTAGATGAATACGTCTTGTCGATCTAATCTTCAACTACGACTTGATTCCGAGTTAAAACTCCAGTCAAATCTTCTACTGTATTCTCTTACGCGATCATCGAGCGTAGTGTGGGCTACGATTCTCCGAGAACTCGTACCGGCAGAACCCCGATATATTTAAGTCTTTGAAAGACAAAAATAATATCATAATGATAATGATATATGAACTATCAAATTCAAACTGGTTCAGCCTACCCGCGTATATATAGGGCTACAACAGGGACCTGGGCGGTAATTATGAGTTAGACTTCCAGTGGAACACAAACACCTACCAGCGGTTTCTGCAAATTAAAAAAAGACGCATAGCAGTATCTGCAATTATGAAAAACTAGCAGCGATTTCTGTAATTTTCATAAAACACTGAATTATAGTTCATACCACTAAAAAACTATAATTGCACTCTGACCCATAATCTCAAGACCTTCTTGTATTGAGCTCCTGTTCTTAAATGCTTACCATTTCTCCCCACATTAAGATTCCCGATACCTGCCAATTAAATTTAATTACTGACAATATTATTTAACCGGCATCTTTATATTTCTTAAGCCCTTCCGTTTAACTTATTCGACAGCCGGATAATTAAATCCACCTGCAGAGTTTGGCTCAGTCAAAACTTATAAACATCATTAAGGGGTATCGTCAATCCCGATCTCCGGAATGTGCATTCCGTTAATAATTAATATTTGCAATATAAATAATACCGTTATCCAACTCATCGGGAATATAGACCCATATAAGATTGCACCCTCTAATGAATCAAAACAACGAATATTAAATATATGCAAATCAATAA
>JAULJZ010157332.1:0-27986 GCA_032270985.1 Heliamphora pulchella | reverse complement strand
ATTATTTCTCGATACTAGGGGTGTCCAATAGACTCAAAAAACCTATGAACCAACCTAACCCGATCTCCATGGATTGGGCTGGTTCGATTCTGTCAAGTAATGGGTTGGGTTATGGGTTTTAAAAACATTAAACCGATGTAGTTCGTTCAGTTCTCGGGTTGAGAGTTTTTACACCGACCCAACTCTAGACCCGAAAAATAATATATAAATCACATAAAACTATAATTTATATTATTTGTGCCCTTAATTATAGTTAAAAATGTATAAATTAAAAATAAGAGTGAAATTTAAGCTGCTCATTTTGGAATCTTATACAAAAAATAAAATTGCTCGTAGAATAAGGTATATATTATTACTTTAGAATATTTTATTAAGAAAAATATTTAATTTAATTGAACAGCGGTTCCAATCCGAACCAACCCGACTTTATTTGAGTTGAGTTGGGTTGGTTCTAAAGTATGGATGGCTTGGTTCTGGGTTCAATATTTTATAACCGACTTTGATCGGATCGGTTCTGGGTTAAGTTCTAAACCGACCCAGACCGACCCATGCCCACTCCTACCTGAGACACCTTGCACTAGATGCGAAAACCCCTAAAGCACAGCCACTGATCTACCTTCAAAGCCTACCCACGCTGATCCCCCCTCCCCTTGGCGACCCAGCTACAACTCAAAAAAAAAAAAACAAAAAATCTCTCCAACCGCCGAAAGCATCTCCGGCGGCGAACAACAAGTATGAAAATCTTTTTCACCGGTTATGTCAACCCATTATAACACAAACTCAACACTACGAAACTACAACAGATGAAAGTAAAGAGAAACAAACAGACTTCCTCAGCAACTCCCAAATGTAGTTGTAGAGAACTCCTCCATAGTAGCCCCTCAAGCTTTGTATCTATGAGATCTTAGTAGAAGGCTTCCTCCAAGGTTTAGAGTGAACTCTCTCCAAACTCACAATATGAAAGACTAGCGTTCTTTTTTCAAAAGAGGAAACCAAAGGAAGAAGAAGACATATTTGTATGTGTATAAATATATATTCCAAAAAAAAAAGAAAACAAAAAAAAAAAGGAGGGAGGCACCCAACGGCTACCTAGGTAGCTCTTCATCCCTACCCCCAACTTTCACAAAAAAAGAATTTCTTCCAAAACACACATACCAAAGTTAGTCACAGATCATCTCTTCTGCATCATTTTACAAAAAAAGATAGACATTGGCTGCAACCACACCCTATTCCTTTCTCTTTCGTTAAAAGGGTAGGCATACATCCCGTGCCAAGTCCCGCTCAGTTTTTTTTTATATCTATATATATATAATAATAATAGCAAATAATAAAATCAATATTTTTTTATAAAATAATAATAATAATCCAAGTCACCGTACTATGGCTCAAAAGTTCACCCTATCCAAATATTTCATCCTTCAAAAAAAAAATGAGGAGTGGGGGGGGGGAATAAGTGATGGAGAGTGCCTAATAATAATAATAATCCAAGTCACCATATTATGGCTCAAAAGATCACCTTATCCGAATATTTCATCCTCCAAAAAGGGGGGGAGTGATGGAGAGTGCCTATACTACACTATTCACTCTCCACAGTTGGAAGAGACAACGCCGTTTTATGAAAGTACCCTCACACAAAAATAGAAAGAAGTTTCTTCGTATCTCATGAAAGTAGTCTTCTTGCACAAAAAACAAAAAGAAGTCTCCTCGTATCTCATGAAAGTAATCTCCTTGCACAAAAATAGAAAGAAATCTCCTCGTATTTTACGATTTCCTTGCACAAAAATGGAAAGCACCATTATGGCTCTTTTAATGACGAGTTTGGCCTAAGCGGTAGCGCGCCAGGCGAGCGTAAAAGTGTGAAGGTGGTTGCACCCCTCGTCAGTCTCCCCTCACACCTCTTTTATATTCAAGAGGCCCGCACACCCTGCAGCGTCCTCGGCCCATCGGCCACAATAGCTCTCATAATGGCTACGCACTTGAGCTAAGCACCTATTCGTACTAATGGATGTCAGAAAATGAATCAAGATTCAATACTCAATTCCTCCAAAAGCTTGTCGTATTCTACCATGAGCGCCTATATAAAGATATATCCATGAAGCGACATAGACATCACCTTCTACATCACCAACTCCAAACAATAACTTGCTCATCATGAGGAGAAGAAACAACACAAGGAGACAAGCTCCCACAGTTATCCGGTAAACCTACCCTCACCCAATAATTCAGTATCAAGTTGTCATTCCTTGGCTAATAGTCCTATCTGATCAAGTTGCCCCTCAGTTGCTAGTCCAAGCAACCAACCGCCAGCTCCCCCGCCTGGATTATCACTGCTTGGTTAGCCATCCGAGAGAGTTCCTTCTCCGGAGTGATGCCTATCATGCCGAGAAGGTGATAGCAGAACCCAACCTCCATAAACTCTACATTACCATCACTCAAAGAGGCAGTTAAGATGGTCAATCACCAGATCATCTTGTGAGCTTATGTCTTACCCTGATGGACCTCTCCACTCATCACCTCGAACAAGGGTGGGTAACCAAGGGAGAAGAGTTCATAGAGGAGTCTTCCCTACACCTGCCTTTCTTTACCGCACCAATGAAGGTTATTCTCTAGAGCGCCCAAGGAATCTTGGGTTCTCATTTTCTCAAACACTTGAGCTATCTCGTGACTCAACACCGCCCCCAACTAGTTATTCTCAAAGAAACAAGAATAATTAGGCAGGAAGGAGAAGCCTTTGGAATGCAAATGGGCTACGCGGTCATCTGCATGTTGGAACCCTTGGGCCCAACATGAGGCGTGTGGTTTCTGTGGAATGACTTCCAAATGGAATGCAACATCTTTCAAACTCACCAAAAAAGGATCCAAGCATTTGTGCGTGTTCCTCTAGGACCTCCAAGAGAATGCCTCCATTTTGTAATTGCTTCTCCATGAAGATATAAAATATGCAAGTTTTCAAAAATAAATCGCCACAATAAAATATGCATACATACATCCATAAATGCATGTATGCAGGGGGCATTAATGTGGTTATCTAGTCAACCTTGCCTCCGAGCAAGTAGACTTGGCCAATCTCTATACAGGTCATCGGGTTAATCTCCTCGCCCCCAGGCAAGTAGGCCGTCGGGCCAATCTCCATGCAGGCCGTCGGGCTATTTTCCTCGCCTCCAGGCAAGCAAGTTGGCGGTCAATCTCCAAGTAGGCCATTGGACCAAGCCCCTTTGGGGAAAGTAGCCCCTGTCGGGCAAGTGGGCCAGCCCACGACCCATGCCATTTTCAATATTAACCTGGTCCTAGGCTGGGAGCAGGGTCTAGGCACCTCTTCGCTCGGGAACAAAGGAAGTACGTGGTTTGGTGGCTAGAACTCTAGGGTTTGTCAATGGAGTGGCGTTCAAGAAATTTCATATGATCGGTTATAAAGAGAGAGACGCCTGACCAATACATAGACTTCCTGCAGGCATAGGAGCTGGCATCTAGCAGACCAAACCTGCAAACAGTATGATACGCCATATGATACCCACCTCAGCATATCATGCGGGCCAGCAGATCATATCTGCAGAACCAATGGCAGATGGGACACCCGTTGTCCTTAGTGATTTTGAAGATACAGGTGTCCCTCCACATTGTCTATAAATGGATACACTCCCTCCAGAGCATATCATCCTCAATCAGATCATCTCAACCTCTCCATATCTCCGGTTGCTCTCCACTGCCACCCTCTCTCTCTCTCTAAGGCTATCCTAAGTTTTCACCTCCTCTACCTCCACCTCCGGCGCCCTCGAGCCATCTTGGTGCACTTCATCTTCCTAGACTTCATTATTCCGGTCTACGCCGAAACCTTACGCCTACAACAACTATTCTCACACTTAGATATGATAATTTGCCCTGCCCTGATAAGGAAATGCGATGACGAAATTTGGTTCCACTACTTTGTTTTACCCTCGCTCCAATTATATTAATTAATTAAATCCCTTTACATGTATATATACAAATATAAAGTTTATTTTTAATTACACATAATAAAACTAAAATAGTAAAATATTAAATTTATCTCATTTTTACCTCTATTTTAGTTTTCATATTTTTTAACTCTTCAATCACATATCATACCATTTCTCACTGCTACAAGTATTATCTCTTTGAAGATTGACAAATGACCGTGTTATAGTTTTGGCCACGACTTCACTCCCAGCCCCGCCTTTTTTCTTTCCTTCCCTACCCATGATGAGATACAAAGTTGGAATGAGTTCAACACAAACCAATGCCCCCCCCTCTCCCTGCGCATTGCTATTTCTAATTAGGATTGATTTTGAAAAGTCAAATATGATGATTTGTAAAATCATTCGTAAGTGTGAGATAAATGGTATTTGAGAAAAAGTGAGAGTTGACGGAAAAAAGATAAGTGATCTGAAAAATTCAAAATTTCAAGAGGGTTTTAGTTTTTGTTTTTTTGTATGTTTTTGAGATTTACTGCTTTTGTTTTTATTTTTATGTTATTTTTGGGATTTATAAATAGAGAAAAGTTAGAATATGCCACATTGGAAACAGGATGACAAGTCTCTCTTAGAAATTAGTATTGAGAGTTTAAAGGCTTCTTAGAGGCAACTATAGGTGTGTGTGAGTGTGTGTGTGTGTGTGTGTGTGTGTATATATATATATATATATATATACGCATACATACATACATATATACGGTTTAGTGTGTTTTGATTATATTATTAGCATATAAATTTTCATATTTTATCTGAAACTACTTAGAAAATGTTATAATACATAAGTATATATTAATAATGTATCTAAGAATTGATATACTTAAATATACCATTATTCAATTAAAATGAACTATAATACTGTACATTCAAATTTATGTTTATCATCCCATTAAACCAAAAGGATTTGAAAAGTATAAACAAAACTTTTCTCACAAGTAGGCAAAGGAAGTGATTTTTTATTTCAGATTGGAGAAACTATGGAGCCAATGTATGCATACAATGTAACATAATTTGGGAAGAATAATAAAGAATAACGATGGTACACATAAAGACTAATGGAGAGAGGTGAAAAAGACTCATTCTATACTTCCTAGGGGGAGAACCCAAAATGGCCCCATTCGCTTAGCTAAAGGAGGAAAGCTACAATTGCAGATTTGAGTTCTTAATTAAGTTGAGACCATGGACGGAGGAGGAGACAAAAGGAGTTTTATTCTCAGATTGCCTAGGGAAAAACATAAGGATAAAAAAAGGAAGTTACAATCTCTTTGTAATTTGATTCATGTGAAGATTTGTTTTCGCTGAGAATAATTCGGTTAGTATGATAAGTTTAAAGGATAGTGATTTGAATATATCAAGGATAGGACTGTGTGGTTATATTAATTTTACTTATCCAGATTATATTGATTTTAAACAATAAAAGAATTCAACTAAGAATTTGGACCAATCAAATTGTGCCCTTAATATTTTCCAAATCTATTTTGACATGATGGTTAGCTGACCCAATCAAGGATAGGGTTATATTAATTTCAAATCTTAAAACGATTGAAATAGGAATTTGAACCAATCAAATTGAGTTACATAATTTTCTCATATAATAATCTTAGAATTTCTAAGAAAATCCGAATGGAACTTCACTTCGTAAAGAACCCACAGTGCTTTATTTATGTTTATATAATTGTATATAGTAGGATAGATAATAAGAAATCAGTTTTCACATTCAATATATTGGAAAAAACAGGGATTTTGGTAAACCTATTGAAAATCTATTATGGTTTAGTGAAGTGGAAGTATAGGGTTTGGGTGAATCCATGAAAACCTATTTTGGTTTAGTGAAGTACGTACAAGGTAAGGATGAAGTGGATGTAAGCACAAGGGGTGTGCTTAATATCTATAAATCTTCATGTTCATATGTTTATTGTTCTTAATCAATGTGCATATAAATTAATACGTGTATAGTCTTTTAATAGTAGCTCACCACCTCACAAAAGAAATTCTTAATACATGAACTAATTGAAACAAATATCATAGAAGCTCTATGCTATTTGCACATCAATTGATTAGAAAAATTGTTTGGATTAAAACTGAGAAGACTAGCAGTTACAAAACAAAGTTAAAAATTAAAATTTTCTATTTGCCCCCTTTAGGATGCTCTCATTGATCACTGATAAGGTATGGAAAAAATTCCTTCTTTAATTGACATGATTTATTTTGTTTCAATTTCGGTGGCATGTAAAGTGGATTTGTCACTACTCTTTGTTTTGATCATCTTAGTGTTTTTTCGAAGCTACCAAGCACGAATACGAACACAGGACACGTACACGATGCGATACAGATTTGTTGACTTGACATTTTTAGAAGTGGGGATAATACACGATTGCTGGAACACATCAATTGATAAATGTGTTTTATATGCATACATCACAATTATGACTATTTGATTTTTCTACAATCCAAAGTATATTTATATGTTATTATTCCAAAATAGTAAGATATCATTTTTGTGTTTTGCTTACCAGAAAAGAGGTGTGAACAATAGGACTTAATATTATGTTAGAAATTTGTTTTAGAAACAAACTAGAATTTTGAGATATTGAATTTCGTAAATTTAAAAAATCTAAATGAGAAGGGATCAATAGATATAAAAACACATTGCTTTCATTTTATCATTAGATAGCGAGTTAACTTTCCCCAAACTTTTAGGATGATTAATGTGTCTTTTAAGTGATGAAGACACTATCTCTCCCTAGTGTCCATAGTGAGTCCAGTTCTAAATACAAAACTAATAGTGGGTACGTTCAGACTAATGTTTGACGTGGGTGTCCGAAATGGACACGCCACCTTTGAAATATCCGTGCTCCTTAGCTTTGTACCAAAAAATTCATAAATGGACAGCAGTTACACGATCTTTAACAATATTCCTAATGGATCCATTCAAAATAATAGACTTATTTGGAATGCTATACCGATGTTGAAGGGGCTATTTAATTTCTTGATCTTCCAAATAGATCCTGTCTTGTTCTTCATATCATCTGGTTAACAGGGGCTAACTTTCTAACTTGTGCTATTACGAGGAGATTAAATTTCTTAACTTAAGCTATATTAATATATGTTTTGCACTCTGTACGGAGCTTCTTGGATCTTATTGTGAAGGCATCTTCTGTTTGCTAGCTTTTTGAATATAGATCTGCTAGTGGACTGTACTTCACTAGCAGCATTTCATTTAAGCTGCTTTTCATTTACTTTCACTTACCTTTTGCCTTTTTCCACCACCTTTCCCTTCTCTGTCGTCTTCATTTTTTTGAAAAAACTTTTCTCCAACAGATATTCGAAGGGGCCACTCATGTCAATGTGAGTCATATTATTCATGATTTATCGTTTGGACCAAAATACCCCGGACTTCACAACCCTCTTGATGGGACTTCACGGATTCTGCATGGTCCAAGTGGAACATTCAAATATTATATAAAGGTTTGATTCCTTGTCTTCCAATTGTTTATCTACATGTGTTTCTGCTGGATACCTTATTTAATGTATGTGACACATTTTCTGCTATATATGTGCTCGGATCTTGTTGTTCAAGGCGTCAAGAGCTTGCTTAAATAATTGCCATTCTGTCCCCAATACAGGTTATCGTTTGCAAGTTCTTTATGATCATTAGAATATACAAGTCTATGGCAGACGGTCAAAGAAATTTCACAGAACATACCTAAGGGGATTGCATAATGACTGTGCTGAGATCATCCGGAGTAGGATAGTTGTAATCATCTTGTAGCTTCATGTTCATGATGGTGAATGCATCCATATCTCAAATGGGAAGCATAACATGGCGCCCCTTGTAATGGTTTGATTTCTCTTTATGCCAGAAAGGGCTAGTGCAGCCAGGAACTTAATGACACCGTTCTCAAATACATTAGTCTATTCTTATAACTAGTAAGGCATAATGGTGTAAACTTTAAGTTTTAAACCATTGGGGAAGAGTGTTCCGCCACACATGGCTCTCCACTGCCACCCTCTCTCTTTCTAATGTTGTCTTGAGCTCTCGCCTACCCCACCTCCGGTGGTTCCCGAACCATTGAGGTGTACTCCATCTTCCCAGACTTGGTTCTCTAGCACCTGGCTTGAGATGAGATAGGAACTAACTCTTTACAAATCTATGATGGTCTAGGCTTCAATATTATAGTTTATACGTGACCAGATTCCACTTTCATGTGCTAATTCGTTATTTTCATCTTTACTACAACATGTTAGGCACACTTAGTTTGGTTCACATAGTAACATTAATTATAATGCAATAATTGATTCGATTTATATATATTCTCCATTATTATCCTTTTAGTAGAGATGATATAGAGAGGATATTTTGATGCATCAAACAATGAATTTGATGAAAATAGTTTTATCCAATTATCACACACTATCTCACTCTTTTATAATGAACAAGTCACACAACCTTTTGAAATAGTGAAGGTAGACATGATGTCTTTTTAAATAAATATGGCTTCATAGTTTGATTCATCCATATCTATTTTATCATTGACCTATACATATTATGGAGTCAGATATCTATCATATATGCCTAACAATTGGCACACAACCTTTTGAAATAGTGAAGGTAGACATGATGTCTTTTTAAATAAATATGGCTTCATAGTTTGATTCATCCATAACTATTTTATCATTGACCTATATATATTATGGAGTCAGATATCTATCATATATGCCTAACAATTGGAGTCTCATTATAAACATCAATATTGCTAGGCTGAACTTACGGCAATATAGTTTGCTCAAGGGAAACAATAGACTGGAGACTTCCGAATGGTAGTTAGTCTAGTACAGCATTAGATGGTTCTCCACGGGGTCAATCTTTGATTACAAGTATTGCTTAGCTCATAGCTCCCTTACTAATGAGACAACACAGTAAAGGCACATTGGTAGCTCATAGTCACGGCAAAACGCACTTTGATTGTTCAATCATTACATTAATAGGGGCATTCCTGGAATTGAAATTTGGTAGATCAATCAGTAATCCATTCAAAGTTACATTCACCATTCAAACTCTCACTTGCATGGGAGAAATCCTAATATCTAGTTTATGAATAACAAAACCACAATAATGCGTATGAGATGTCTCTTTATGATTGATGCATTAATTACATATATTAGGAAGTATGGGATTAATTAAATCAGGAATTGAAATTTGGTAAATAAATCAGGAATCCATTCAAAGTTACATTCACCATACAAACTCTCACTTGCATGGGAGAAACCCAAATATCCAGTTTATGAATATCAACGCCACAATAATGCGTGTGAGATGCCTCTTTATGTTTCATGCATTAATTACATATTTTAGGAAGTATTGCATTAATTACATGTAGTAAAAAAGCATGTATATAATTTTATTTATAGTAAAAAAGGAGTTATTCTGTGACATGGCCTCTTGACACTTGCTTTTCTTTTCTTTATTCTTTGACTAACACTTTCAATTGGGAGACGTGAACTACAAATATTATAGTTAGTTTTCCTTGTTGCTCAATGCTAAACATCTCTCTTTTTTTGCTAGAAAATTAAAGACTCAGTGGTTAAAGATTCCTGTTGTAATGGGCTCGAAACTTGATCATAAGCACTTCCTCAAAATTCCCCCATAATTGGAAAACCAAAATTAAAGGGTTGACTCACCTAGTCTTTCTTGAAAAATGGATGCTTTGACACAAACTCCCCTTGCCTCAAAGACTTCGCTCGGTCAAACAAGAAAACTCTTGCTTTGGAAAGACTAGTCTAAGGTCTTACTTGACCGAACACTCCTGCCTCAATGAACGCCACTCCTGCCTCAATGAACGCCCATGGAAAAAAAATGCATCGCCAAACCTTAAACTTGCCTCGAAAACCCTCTAAATCCCTTGGCTTCATCGAAACCCCTCTTTGAATTTCTACTAGCTTGGAAAGAGGGTACATAAAAAGAAGATTTGTTGGGTGATGGAAGACTAAGGTAAAAAATATAATAAATAGAATTAATCTTTTTCTTTAATTTTTCTCTAAACGTTTGACTAGATCTTAGATAATCGGACCCTAATCTTAAAAGGTTGCTCCACTTAAAACCCCTCCCTCTGTGTGGCCTTGCTTTCGTGTGCCCTTGCTTCTGTGTGGTCTTGCACTAGTTTAGAACTTTTGGCTCGAGCAGACAAAAAAATGAAATTCCCCATTACGAATAAAAAATAATATAATAACAAAAAAAATCATCTCGAATCACCAAAAGGACTTATTCGAAGAATACCCCGTTCTCTCACCAACTGAATACTACCTCAGCAAAAATGGTTGCCTCGAAGGAACACTGGTGCTCGCAAGGTCCCCCACCCCCCAAAAAAAACACTATCCTATGGTTCACCCAACCAAATGGTAAGCTTGAAATTCTGTCTCTCTCGCTCGAAGTTCTTTGGTTCGCTACACCTTTCCAAAGCTCCTGCCTGATCCCAAAAATTTCTCAAATCTAATGGCTTGCCAAAACTGCAAAATCCGGGGACAACTACTATCTCTGACTTCAAAAGTTAAAAAGTTGATTGAGGATTGCCCAAATTCCCCAACTCCAAGTTGCCCATCTCGTGGAAACCCAGAAAATTAATCTGAAGATGCCTTTGTTGGCAAACAAAAGTCTTCACTACTCAAAAAAAAAAAATATTGATCTTGGATTGCCGACAAAGTTGCTCAAACACAACAAACTTCTCCTTGGCACTAACCATCAACACCTCTGTGCGAAAACCCTGCTGCCCAAAGAGGGTCATGGCCCGAACTCTAGCAGCTCGAAGATGGCTAGGCAATATAAGTTGCAGACGGCTCGAAATTTTCTCATTCAAAACTTGATGTCCAAATATCTATTGGTTTGGTCGAGGAACAGATGATGCTGAGTAGGCATGAAGCTTTGCTGGGTTGCTAAGCCCTCAATTGGTTGAAGAAGTTTACTCCAAACCAAGATATGCTAAAAGTTTGTAAAAGGTTAAAAACCCTAGTCCACTCGAAGATTGGAAGCTACTCCAAGTTGGGTCTAATCGAAAACCCATCTCCTTAAAAAATACTCGATTATGAAAATCTCTTGCTCGGTTGTTCAACTCGAACCCTAGTTTGAACCTTCCCTTGCCTCTAGTCATGCACAGTAGAAATTTGTTGCTCGAAAGAAGAGAACCCTGCTCAAGATTTTATGCTTCTCCTCACCCTTATGTTCGAAAAGTCCTTATAGCTCAAAAATGGAAGGTTGGCTCGAATCTCCAGTTAGTAACTCCCTGCTCAAAACTGGAGGTTGCCGTGGTGAGAAGCTTCATCGCCTCAACAGAGACTTACTGTTCAAATGGAGACACCCCTTGTTTATTACTGGTTCTCGGTTAGCTCACTTGAGAAAATACAGCATTTGCTATAAAAAAAATGGGAATAGGGGCTTGCTCGAGACCCTAGCTTGAAGCTGGCTGAAAGCGTAGTTCTTTCCTCGATGCCTTGGTGGTTCCAAAAGGCTCCTAAAGAGACACTTGTTCGATTGCCCCTTCTCCTAGTAGCTTGACTAACACCGAATATTCTGGGTTCAAATCGAAGGCTTTTCGCTCAACGACATGTGCCCAATGACGAAACAAGACGTATCGCCCGATTGAAAAGCTGGCTCGAAGCCTTAGAGATAAGGTTTGAATCATTGCTCAAAACCTTCAGCTAGACCTGAGAAGATAAAATCTAGAAAGCCGTAGCTCAAATATTGTCATGGATGATTTGTGGAATTTGGTCATCTCCTCCTTACAACAATGGACGACTCAAAGCCTTGCCTTATGAAACCCAGAGATCTTCAAAACCCCACTGTTCGAAGC
Source organism: Heliamphora pulchella (assembly GCA_032270985.1). Taxonomy (NCBI): domain Eukaryota; kingdom Viridiplantae; phylum Streptophyta; class Magnoliopsida; order Ericales; family Sarraceniaceae; genus Heliamphora; species Heliamphora pulchella. The sequence continues at coordinate 16,156 of JAULJZ010157332.1, read as the reverse complement.
CTATTGCTCGATCAACCCTTGGCTCGCTTATCTCCTACTTGCAAACTAGCATGTGGCTCGATGATTTGAGGATGGCAAGAAAGGGCCGAAACCCTTGCTTGAAGTCAGAAGTGGGAGCCTTGATGATAATCTTGGCTCAATAAAAATGAGGCTCAACTTGTTCTGTTCAAAAATAAAAAAAAAAATAAAAATAAATAACTAAATAAAAAATTTCTCGCAAGAAGGGCTATTTGAAAATAACAAAGCGCTAAAGAATCCTTGACTCGCAAATACTTTTATCTAAGATATACCCTCGCTTTGCCAAGACCCCTGTCTTGCCAACCCCCCTCCTCGCACAGTACCGTCCTTGCTTAACTCCCCCTTGCCAAAGATGCTTGGCTTGCATCCCTACTCCTACTAAAAACCTTTAGCTCACTACTGTTGGAGATCCCCTCCAAAAACCTTATTTCGCAACCCCCTTTCTACCAAAGACCTTTGGCTCAGAATCTCTCTTTCCAAAGGCACTACTCCTGTCAAAAAAAGAAAAAGGAAGAAAAAGAGCGGGCTAGGAGAGATCATTCAAGTGGACATACAAACTCCTTCGAAGATCCTTGGCTCTGTGTAACACTGGCTCCGTCGAGCGCTCCTAGGAGGATACTTGGCTCTATTGAGCCCTCCTCTGAAGGTCCTTGGCTCCACATAATGCTAGCCCCATGGAGCCCTTCTTCAATGGTCCTTGGCTCCATGTAACTCTAGTTCCATGGAGCCCTCCTTTGAAAATCTTTGGCTCTAGAGCCCTCCTCTGAACACTCTTGGCTCTGGAGCCCTCCTCTAAAAACCATTGGCTTTGCATAATATCTCCCTATGAAGCCAACCTTCGAAAATACTTGTCAAAATTGTCACCTTAGTGAAACTCCTCCGAAAAGCCTTACCTCGCATGGAAACTCCAAAACACTTGCATCACAAGTCTTCTTGCTATAGATTTAAAGAGCGCTAGAAACTTGAAATTCTCAAATGTGAAAATGAAATAAGGCTCAGAACTTTAGAAACATTAAAATCTCAAATGTGAAAAATGAACAAGGCTTGGCACTGCCTCAGTGGGCTCACCTTGCCCCTGTATTTGAACATCCCCCAAGGAGCTCCTCTCTGATATTGACTCCCAAGAGCAACTCTTCAGACGGCTCGCATCCGAGTATTCCCTCAAAAACTTTGCTTATAGGCTCACACCTCTTTCGAACTCACATCACCTCGCTTGAGTCCTATGAGGACCTCCTTAGAGGGCTCACCTCTAACTATCGAACTCAAACTTCTATTAGTCGACTTTCTTAATGAGCTTTAGAGTCACGAGTCTAGCTTAATCGGGGAACTCATAGACTACCACTCCTCACCTGGTCTTGGTCACTAGTGCGTTCTGCACATCAGTGCTCGCCAAGAAACCAAATGGCAATTCTAAGTGTTGGGCAAATTGAGTTATCCCTCGACAGCTGCACAGCTCAACACAACCTAACTTGGTTAGTTAATCTTCATTGAGATGTCTCTGCTACACCTTATCTATATTCAAGAGATCCACTGCCCCGCGGTGTTCATGCCCCCTAGCTATGCTCTCTCATGAGCCATATGAAGAATCACTGTCCATCTATGAAGCACAAACATGGACACAGAACACGAAGGTTTCAAAAAAATTAGGACATGGACACGATGGGGATACGATAGAAAATATATTTTTATTTATATACTTACCTCATGTTTATAAATAGAACATTCACAAACAACCTTTTAAAAAAGGTAAAGAAAACAATTATAAAAGATATGGAGAAAAAAGGTAAAAAAAAAAAATCAAAAATGATTAAAAAAATAAAGAAAAAACTAAAATGGTAAAAAAAAAATCAGGAAACAACTAAACTTGCCGTTTTTGTCGAATTATTCAAAAACAAGAAGGAAGCAAAAACCAAAAAATAAAAAAATAAAAAAAAAGGGGAGAAGAAGAAGAGAAGAAAAATATACAAGTAGACCGAAAAATAGAGAGAGAAGCCGCCCCAAAAATAGAAGGAAGATCAAAGGAGAGTGCTTACTTAGAGGGTGATTGAAGCTCGTTAGTAATTGTCACCGGTGAGATTGAGATCATCGGAGGTCGTCGAACTTGCTGGTGAAGGTCGCGGTGGGTAGCGAAGACGAGAGGCCGAGTATTTTTTTCAAAATATGCGTTGAGGCGTTTAGAGTTTGTTTTTTTATCACCGGGTCTGGCACGTCCAGGCGTGTCCCCCAAGTGTCCATCGGTGTGTCTGGCTGAATTTTTTTCTAAAAAAATAGGATACGCCAAATGGCGTGTCCGACACGTGTCCCGACGTGTATCTGGCGTGTTCGTGTGTCCAGTGTGTTTGACACGGCTACATCACCTATTCGGACGTGTCCGTGCTTCATAGCTGTCCATTAGTGCTCTTGATCACTTGGTCCACTAAAGCATTTAACGTTTAGTTGCTCGCCATGAACATTGTACTTGTGCTTTCCTCCGAGTCGAGCCATTCTATCTTGCTTTCCTCTTCTTTTTTTAGGGTGGAGCCATAATACACATGCTCTCCTTCAGGATCAAGTCGTTCTATCTTTTGCTCCTCTCCTTTTGTTGAGGGTAGAGCCATACTTATGCTCCATTATGAGGTCGAGCCATACCCTTACTCCCTTTTGTGACAAATTATGCGTTCCTTGAGGATTATTGAGCTATGCTTAGCTTTATTGGGCAAGAAAAGCATCAACTATCTATCAATGGAAACTCTAAACTCGGCCTCACAACCACGTGATCTCGCTTCCATTTGTGCGGTAAGAGGAGCATCAATCATTTATTAAAGGCTACTATAAATCAAGGGTCACGGCAAAGCTAAGGACAACCCTCTCATTTACCATGGGCAGGTTTTAAGATACAAAGAAGTCAATTTACCCGTCAAAGCACTCACATAACATAACATTGAGCCAAACTTTATCAACATGTGCTATGTGCGGAGTACCATTGAAGGATGGTGCACAAGCATTCGTTAGAAGATACAAGCCTTGTAAAATCTTTCTTGTGCTTACATTGAGTCACCTCGTGCTGGGAAAAAAGTTGAAGGAAAAAATTACTACAGGAGCATATATCTTATTACAAGAACATATCTCTGCACATTTTCACCGCTTATATCTTTGCTCAGACTAGCGAGCATGTTATAGCTGTCTACTCTACACCAACACTCTACTGAACAAGGTAGCCAGATCTATGTTTGTCTTCCTAAATTGAGGTTGATATTACCCAACTTACTCTACCACAGGCATTCCAAGTAGATTCGGTAGTTTATTCTCTCCAACATTGGGGGCATTCCGTAGGATGTGAAATAATGCACTCAAGTAGATGGATCCATCAAAAAGTCAACAGGGCAACTAGTATGTGCGCGCGCGCACACACGCACATTCGAGTCATGAGCATGCACTGAGGGGGCATTAATGTGGGTATCTAAATATCTCTCTGCCACATGGACGACCTACTAGCTCGCCCATGAGGAGCAAGCCATGGCCTCAATGCTTATTCACAAGCAAGCCAGCTCCACCTTACCTTCCAAGCTCTATCCTATATCTTTGACATCAACATGGTACCTTAGGCTCGGAGCAGGGCCTAGGCACCTTTGCTCGGGACTAAAGGAGGTATGTTGTTTAGAGACTAAAGTAAGGGGTTTGTCAATGGGGTAGTCTCAAAAGGAAGCTCCATTGACCGGTTATAGAAAAATGGGCATTGACTAAGAACCTAGAATTTGGGAGCTCGTATCATAGCTACCAACCTACCGGTCTACTTGTTCATCTAACATTTGAGAGGTTGTATCATACCCTATTCAACTGGCATTTACAGTCTTATGATGCTCATCCCTATATATCATATTGATCACCTGTAGTCTTATGTTACATACCCTAAGGCCTGGGATCCTATTTGCAGGGCTAATATGGAGAAGGCACCAGTTTTTGGTTATCTTGAGGATCTTGATGGTCCTCTCTGACAACACCTATAAAGAGACAACTACGGCCCTTCAATCGATTACTTCAATACAGCATAATATCTCCATTCTTTGGATCATTGACTTGCTCTCCACTATCATCCTCTCTCTCTCTAAGGCTGCTCTGAGCTCTTGCCTTCCCCACCTCTGGCAGCACTCCATCTTCCTAGACTCCACTACTCTGGTCCACCCAGGATACCTACACCTACAAGTAGAAAACTATTGGGTTTTAATGCAATTTGAAGATTAGCTTTCTTAAATTTTCAACAGAAAGTGTGGCATCTCATTTATTTGGAACCGTATCATTTTAAATAGATCACTCCACCATATTTATTCTCTAATATGAGAATATCACCATCAGTGCTAAATGAAAACAAGAATTATGTAATGACTGGTACGCAACAAACCTTTCTGAATGCAAGTTTTATCTGCGTGCGATTATGTGGAGAATATCACCGTCAGTGCTAAACGAAAACAGGAATTATGTATTGACTGGTACCTAACATACCTTTTTTAATGAAGTTTTAACTTCCATATGCGATTATGTGGATACATTAAAGTATATTTAGTTATTGGATAAACATTTTTGCTTCTTTATGTTTAATATCTATATTTTTTTGTTTAATATTTATGCTTATATTTGGTGCTTTGGCATTCTTAATATAGCTCTTCGTTGAGAAATTTTGTTTATTCAATGTAGATTGTTCCAACTGAATACAGATACATATCAAAAGAAGTTTTACCGACTAATCAATTTTCTGTCACGGAGTATTTCTCCCCTATAAACGAGTTTGATAGGAGTTGGCCAGGTTTGTTTGAAAACTATGTAGAATGTAATTGATTCCTTTCCTATTTCTTTTTCTCTTGCTTTTCTTGGTGCTTCTGCCAGCTGTGCTCCAAGTTCTAACTTCATTTTTATTATATCCAGCTGATTACTTCTTGTATGATCTGTCACCAATTACTGTGACCATCAGAGAGGAACGTCGCAGTTTTCTCCACTTCATCACTAGGCTTTGTGCAGTATTAGGTGGTACATTTGCTTTAACAGGTTTGCCCTATTCTCTTTGCCATGCTTTTGTAATTGGCAAAAATTGCACACACTGCAGAATGAGGATCTGGATTGCGTTCATTATCAAACGATTCAATTGGAATGCAACCATCCACTCAACAACAATTTATGGACTGTTTGGAATAAGAAATTGAAATTTTTTTTGATCCTTTGTTTATATATTATGAATATACCTTAAAAAGTTCTTGACTTATAAAGCAGTAAACAGGTTAAAGTAACAATAGCGCAAATAACACTTCACCCTTTTGAGTTTGAGCTATGACACGGTATCACTTACCCATGTCAACTTTAATGTGCTACACTTTGGCCTCTTGTTGTATTAATATTCAAATGTAAAATAACACCCTTGATCGGTAAACAAAAATGATGCCCTGCCTCAATCTCTCGCTGTTCTCTCTATCCCCAATCACTTTCCCTCTACACTTTGCCTGCACTGATTGTCATTACACATTGCGTGCTATTGCTATTGTCAACCAGCACTGACCATTAGAACCATCACCTACCTCTCCTCACTACCCCTCCCCTCCGTTTTCTACTGTTTTTTCTCCCGGCCTGTCCTGTCCTCCTTCCCCAGTCCCATTCCATTGCCATTCTTAGTAGATATATGTTGCTATTTCTAACGCTATATTCAAACAATTAGCACTATAATCCATGAGTATATATAAATCTTAGAAAAGTCTCACAGAAATGGATGGACAAATCACTTGCATGTAACCCGTAAAGCAATGTTGTGCACCTAAAATAAACTTCCCAGTGGAAAATTTTCCCTGGCAATCGGAAATTGATGTTGAGTCATAGTTCAAGAGTGCAAACTATAATTTTCCCCAAGAAGTAATCAAGGAATTTTCAATGGATTGTAAATTTGCCACTTTCTACAACTTGAAATTTGAACTCAAATTCAATGAAAATGCACCATTAAATTAAATCTATCACAAGCTATCTTCTCCACTACTTTAGGTATTAAGAATCTATCTACTGCATATGAAGATTTATGAAGCTGGTGTTTGAGGTTATGGCGTGGAATATGTTGGTGTTGTCGCTTTTGTAACGATGTTTACTGTTGCTTTAACAGGAATGCTCGATCGATGGATGTATAGATTTCTTGAGGCTTTGATGAAGCCAAACACTAGAAGTGTCTTGAGATAAACATGGGGATGGCACCATTCGTGCTTCTCTCGGGATTTTTTTGAGCAAGCAAGGATTATATAACTCGAATGGAAGTGTGGGAGCCCAGGATTTTAACTTCAGATTGCCTATTTAATTTCTTTTTCTTGTTCATTCTCTTTCCTTGAAATGAATCAAGTTGCATTGTCATCTTCTTGTATTCCCGTTTTATACCAATCTCTAGAAATGCTCTACTTTTTTTTTTTTCTTTCTCCCTTCAGGTGGAAGAAATGGCTTTGTTTTAGATGGTTCATTTATTGTCAATGATAGAAGGAAAATCTGATACACATTATCATGGTATAACCATCATTGGTCAATTAAATTGGGGTATATAAAATCTAGCATTTTAATTGGGGAAAATCCTTAATCCAATGTGTTAGGAGTTCTATGAACAAAGGAATATCAACTCTTGTGGATTTTGACTGTAATGAATGAGTCATTCCATGTTCTTGTGGTGGTTTGTGATTTCGCCTCCTTCTAGTCATTCATTCAATGGCAGGTTGACTATTCTATTGAACAAAGTGGGTGTTTGGCATTGTTGAAACTAATAACTTATAGATTGTAACTTGTAGAATAAGTTGTAAGTGTTTGGTAAATATGTTAATTTGTAGTTAAAATAAAAGAAAAAGTAGGTAAATTTTGTAATAGAAGTTTGTTATTGTTTGAAAAATATTATAGTTTATTGCTGAATTTTAAAAATTGAATTTGATGGTTTGGATAACACTCCCGCGACAAAGCTTTGTCCGAGAGCGCAAAGATTCCTTTCAAGGGGTGCACAGTTGCAACCACAGCCACAAACATTGGTGGCATATGCTCTTGTGAATATGGGTGTCGAGCAGCAGGAGTGACTGGTGCTGCTCGATGATCCACTTGACGTCGTCTCTGTTTGTTATTTTGGATTAGATTAGAATGGAATTGTTATTTTGGATTAGATTAGAATGGACAAGACGGATAAATAATATTGGGTGTTTATACTTTTTTGTCATTTAGAAATTATAAATAAAATTATGTATACAATGAGAAATTTAATCTATACTTAGTTAAAGTGGAATCATGAAGTGAAAAGCATGCGGTAACCAAATCGAATGAAAAGTATAGCCCAAGTAATCCTGTGTTCGTCCACCCATCTTATCCAAATATTGCTTTCAGTCTGGGTGGGCCGTCATCTAATAATATATAAATTTTGAATAATAAATATATAAATAATTTGAGGCTGAATTGCTCAGACGAGTAAGCTAATATTAAGAGAAATGATAGAAGAAAATCAATGTGAAATTTGAGGCCGAATTACATGACTTAAATAGATATTGACATAGCACAGACTATGTGATCAAGTTCTGTACATAACACAGACTATGTAGTCATAGCACAAACTATAATATACACAAGAGCATAGGTTATACGGTTACAACATTAAGACATAGCTCAGACTATGAAAAAATTGATACCATAACACAAATTATGAGATTATAAGGTCACATCATAGACCATGAAGATATAGTACAGACTATGTATGTGTAGCTCTGGCTATAAAATTATGTGAACATAGCATAGACTATGGATTTCATAGAGAATAAAGTGAGAATGCCTTAGAGACAAAAAAAAAACAATGGCAGTACATTGAAACCTTGCATGGGACATTGGGAGATATGTGGCATGATGGTTAAGAAAAAAAATTTGTCAAACCATTGGATACCTTAAACCCACCTACTCGAGTGACCTAGAGTCACTCGATCTGTCACGCCCTCAAACTCAAACAAATAAAAACCCCACGAACAATTAAGATGCCAACTTCTATCATGGCTAAAACCTCTTTTAACTAAAAAGAATTCCAATATAAGAAACGAATATGTGAAAAGTAGACTTTCAAAACCTCAATGTAGACATAAAAATGAACCAAAAGGGTTTGAAACGAAAGAGATACACTAGTTTGAAAATAGGAGCAAAACAGAAAAGGGCAAAAAATACCCCTAACAGACAGACTGCTCGACGGGTCTAAGGACCGATTGATCGGTTTTAGGACAGATCGATTGGTCTTAGGATCGCTTGCACATTTTCTTTCTGCAACAGAGAAACCGAGGAACCCTAAAGACCGCTCAATCTGTTTGATGACCAATTGATCGATCTGTCCTGTTTCTCCTTTTCTCTTTGAAAAATTTGAAGGCTTAAAATCAACAAAATCATTTTTTTTTTGATAAAAGCAAAGGGTTTAAACTAATGAAATTCTTGAAAACCAACCCCACAACATTAGAATACTATAGAAATTCAAAGTCACATCCTCCCAAAGGAATCATCTGACCCCTCTATTCATCCAAAAACATAAACCTTACAGCCTTAAGGCCTTACACCCATGAATGTATCAAAATCAACATCCAAAAACTTAAATACAAACTTAATCAATTCCCGACCGATAATTACATCATTTTAATTCGATACACAAAACACATATCGAGTCAATGCCTTTCAAGCAACCTAAACAACCCAAAACATTCTCAAATTCCCTCTATGACATACTCACATCAACAACACGTGAAAAATGATTATATAAACAACGTGAGCTGAGTCTTAATAGGATTCTAATAATCTATATGAAGCATGCTTGATATACAATGAACAATTCTATACCAATGCACACAATTCCAAAAGAGACTTGATTTCCTCGCGCTGCAATAACACCTAAATTTTCATTGCTCAACCAACAACCTGTCAATATATATATATATATATATATATATATTAACTATACAAATGTATAATCCAATCAGATCATTTCGAAAAAAAACTTATTACCACACACATTGCCACTTTTATGGTTATACCAAAAGAACAGGGCACCTCCACCACCTTTTCGGGGATTAAATCGAGAAAACTAGATACTCATTCTTGTGCAAGTTTTTGATATTTCACGGAGGAGTTAGTCACCACATTAATTCTAAAATCTCCTCAATATATACAACATATCACCTCAATATTATTAGTTTATCACCCATTACACATGGTTTTCACCTAACCACATATGTATTCACTATATGATCACAACTCAATTCTCAACAATTATCATCAATTTTCACAAATTTGGTACTCAACATTATTTTAAACAAAAGTCCCCAAATTCCCATATTATGTATATTTTTCCTAAATATAAACAACGTAGTATCTCTAAGGTTTCAAAATCCAAACCAAGCTTCAATGTAACTTCAATTTTAACCACATTATTCTCAAATAATGCAATTAGACTACCTCCAAGGATGAAACACAAATTACATGCACTATTTTACTTTAATCATCAAAATTTATACAACTCACATCCAAATCTAAGGTTTTAAATTCAACACATTTCATAGCATTTACATGAATTAGAATGAAATTAACTGCATGTATATCACAAGTATTCATAGAGAAGAAAGAATCTTACCTTGTTAAGTTAAAAATGAAAACCCAAACAATCGCAGGATTCCTAAACGTGCTGAAATCAAGTTCCGTTCGGTTGAGGTTGAATCCCTTGATGAGTAGAACAAACTTTTCTTCTTGGCCTCCAACCGATTCCAAGTGTTGAGGCTCCAAAAGGTAGAAAGAAGAGCTTGAGTCTTGGTCTCCAATGGTGAGAAGAGAGAGAGAGAGAGAGAGAGAGAGAGAGAGAGAGAGAAAGAGGGGGGGAAGAGAAAGAGAGAAGAGAATAGAGAAAGAGAGAAGAGAATTTTGGCGGGGGGAGGGACACCTTCCCCCAAAAAGCCTTGCTCTATATCCTAAATTCACTATCTTCCAACAAATGTCCAAAAATACCCTTAAGCCTTCGCGATGTATTTTAATTCATGTAATTGCGCCAAAGCCATACCAAAATTAATATTTTAACTTTAAATAAATTTAAAAATTGATATTTTTGAAAATCACTAAAATTTAAAATTATTTTCGAATTAAATTTTTCGGGCCTCTGCACACACAAACAAGTCCAATAAGGCACGTTAAAACATTATTGGGCCCCACTGGCCATACACACACACACATAACAAATATATATGCTCAATAAAATACCACATAGATAATTCATATACGTAAACTGATAATTATTGTTATACATAAACTTTGCCAAAGGTAAATGATCCTCTCACAATCCACAAAAGTCTAGTACACACGTGCGTAACATGTCTTCTAAGATCTGAATGGTGCGATCAGATTGATCGTCTGTCTGTGGATAAAAGGAAGTGCTAAAAAGTAAGTTCGTCCCCAAAACTAACTAATGACTTTTTCAAAAACGTAATGTGAATCGAGGATCTCGATAAGATACAATGGATACCAGCACTCTGTGGAATTAGATAATCTCGCTTACATACAATCTACTAAGCTTTTTTATCAAGTCAATCATACGAATAGGAAAAAATTAAGTAGACTTGGTCATTCAGTCGACCACCACCTAAACAACATCGTGCCCCCTCGGTGACTTTGGCAGTCCATTCAATTTGGTGAGTACACGAGGCAATGATATCTCCCACTTTGTCTCTCATCCTTGTAGACACCCCAATCTGATCAAGCCGAATCTTAGGCACTCATCTCGAATGTGTTTCAATGGCGAAATTATGAGAATCATGCTCAAGGATACCCCCAACCAAGAAAAATAACGAATATGGGTCAAAACCAAAAAACCCTGAAAAAAAAAACCTTCAGGCCGTGACATTCCCTACCAACACAGCCGCCACCTTTTTGAAAACCCTAGAACAGGCTATATCCTTACTCTCCAGGCTGTGTCCTTACTCTCGTGCCCCATCAGTGACATTGTCACGACCGTTGCCTTTTTATCCAGGCCGTGACTTTTGAAAGTTACACTGTCCTTTTTATCACCATAAAGGTAACGGTTTTTACTGTACAAAAGCAAAAAGGTAGTGGCCGTTACTGTTACCCCTTTTTGGACAGGTGATAGCATTCCAGATGGTGTCTGGTCTCCCACCTTGCCTATAAATAGGCATCGATTCCAAATAGAAAAAAAAAAGAGAAACATACCTGGAGGCCAAAACTCTGTTAAAATATCCCCCCATTTGATATTCTCCCACCCATCATATACTTCTCGAGCCTCGTTTGTGTTCTTGTTTGCCTCGAAGGAGTTCTTGGAGCACGTAGATTGGATTGAAGGTATCGTACTCTCACCACCGAGGTGCCATTCGAGGTAGATATTCACACGAGATAACCTTAGGATCTCACAGCTCTTCTTAAACCCTCATCTTCTTCTCCCGAGGGTGTCGTGGATAAGGTTTTCATTGTTTTGTGGCTTGTTTATCATTTGTTTCAATGTAAATATTCATTTCTTTCAAGTTTTGTTCATTGACAGTATCTTCATAGCCTTCCGTTTCGTATATTTGCAATTGTTTCGATCATTACAAGCACACTGGACACATCAGAAGCTTACTGAGGTTCTGAAGCATAACAGCCATAACTTTTCTTTGTCACGGCTGTATGTTTTGTTAAACCCACAGTGACGGCCGTGTCATTTTTATATGCGCCGGTACATTTATGCCTTTTTTTATGGACGGCCACAATATTTTGTTATTACGGCCGTGACATTATATTAAGGCCAGAAGTGCTAAAACCAAACCTCTCTGTTATATGTTTATTTCAAGTTTGTATATCAATTTATTGTTCTATTTAATATTCTCTTTATGTATCTCTGTTTATCTTTTTGTTGGGTAATGGATGGTAAATCTGGTCTAGACCAAATGGACTATGGTCTCTATTCTACATATTCATATCTGCATGTTTTGAAGATATGTTAATGTTACGGCCACCATCATTCCCATCATATTTGTTACGGTCGTGATCCCCTTTGTTATAGTCATGTAGTGTTTGAGAGATCAGTAGCAAGAAAATATGTTTTAGGCTTTCTGTTATTCATTTTTGATATTCTGTATATTCTGTTTAGAGTTATTACTTGCATAGATGATGAAGGATAACAGACCTAGCCTAAAACCAATAGGTTATGGTCTCTGTCTTGCATATCTTATTCATTTGTGCTTGTTTTAAGCCACGTGCAACGTATATACCCTTTCTATATCTCATAAAAACTATGGTTACGATATTTCTTTGTTACGATCGTGAGATATTTTTATTCTATTTTTCATGATAACTCTATTTTTGTCACGGTCGCTTGTTTTGTGACTATTTTGTCACGGTCGCAACATTTATTGCCAAAATCGTGAGTTTTGTGTATGACCAGTAGCTTAAATATGGTGTTTAAGTCTCTTTTGCTTGTTCTGTACAACTTATTTTCAGCATGATAGGGACATAAATATTATTGCATAACCCTTAAAATCTTATTTGTTCGTTTACCGTTTATTTACATGTTCTTTACTTTGCTTAAACAATACGTACGGCATATTTAGAAATAATAACCAAGTTGCATGACGCTAAGATCGCCGTCATACTTTTGTTTCATTGCTTGCTTTTGTTTGAACTCTTTTTAACCTCCTATTCTGTATATGTTACATTTAAAAAGTTTAAAACAAGAATTAACATTAACAAAGTAAAGGCTAACCTCATGGTTGGGCAAAAAAGGTGCCTAACTGTGGCGTCGAAATTTTAGAGTTTTTGGTATGGTCAAAAATGAGAAAATTCAAAGGATATTTTAAAAATATTTTAACACATTGAAAGCTAAATTTAAAAAAAAATTTTTGTTAAAAATAGAATTGCCATTTGATTTTTGAGAAAAATCAAGAAAAATAAAATTAGTTTATCATCCTTAAAGCGTTTAACTAGAGAAATAGGGTTAGGGGGCTAAGGTACGAATTAGAGAAGGTGTTAGGCAACCCCGTTCGCCCAACCATAAGATTGGCCTTTACTAATCATCATTTGTTTTTTAATAAAATTTCTCAAATGCATGCAAATAAAAAAAGTAGAGGCAAAGAGTGAACATCTAAAATTAAATAAGAAAAAAAAATACATAACATATATATATATATATATAGAACGTCAAATCAAAACAAATAAAGAAACAAAATTCTAAGTCTTACGGCATGTAATTTCTAACTAAAGCATACATAGAGCAAACCCGCATGTGATATTATTAAAATAATCTAAACTAGTATGATTCAAATAAAAGAATAAAAATACTCTAAATGTCTCTAAAACCAAATATGCTAAAAAAATGAACATGAACTTTACGAACAATATTATCAAAATTCTAAATATGCTTTTTAAAAAAGTAACTAAAATATGCATATTATTAAAGTAAACTAAGTTAATATTAATATGACGAACTTCTAATAAAAAGAAATACTAAATGTAAAATAAAAGATGTATAAAAATTCTATATTAAAAAAGATAGCTTACTAATAAAGAAATTAAAAATAAGAGTATTATGACAAGAAAGAACTTAAAATTTTAAAGAAAAAAGAAATAGAGAAAAAGTTTACAAAATTTTTTTTGCTAAAATAAAAAGGTTAGAATATGCTTATTTAAACTACTTAAAAAAAACATAACTATTCATATTTTATATTTTAAAAGAGACAAAAGAAAATTAAAAAAAAATAAAAGAGAAGAAAATTACACTTAAAAATGAAATCTAGTTTAAAAGACTTTTTATGATTTTTGGATTTAACAAAGTGAAAGAAAAAAAAATAAAATAAGTACTATGAAAAGAAAGTAAAACAAACATTTAAAGAAAAAGAAAATGATAAAAGAACATGGAACATTATAAGAAAAATATAGCTAATAATAAAAATGAAAAAAAATAAAATTAGAAAAAAAGATAGTACAGAAAATTACACTAATATTAAAAGAAAAGCACACTAATATTAAAAAAACAAAAAAAAATTAAATGCGGATAAAGAAATATTAAACTAATGCTAAAAGAAAAGAAACATTAATCTAAAATTGAGAGAAAAAAACATTAAATTAATACTACAAGAAAAAAAATGAAATGAAGTAGAATACTATTAAAAGAAAAGAATATAATTATAATTATTTAACTTGCAAATATGAATGTAGTATTGACGACTACATCCATGTAAGTGCTTGAATTATAATAATAACGACATCGTTAGTCGTATTATTAAATTATGTTAGCACTATTTAATATATTTTAGTACAAGTGTGCAATGTATGAAACAAACAAGCTAAATAAATTAAAATTTGAATTCGAACATGAATATAGCAAACTATATAAGCAAGCGAGAACCTAATCAAAATGAAACGATCAAATTAACTCGATCACTCTAAAGAAGTAGAAAATGGAGTTAGAAGGACCGAAAATTCAATCAAAATACCTGGATCTCTAAAGAATCTTTGAGTCATGGAATGATGATGGACAATTTGGTCCTCGGACGATGATCCAAGTCAGTGTTTCAGAACTTCGATATCAGGGGTTCTGCTCTTGGTACTTCGGTAGGGTTTCGACGTCAGCGTTCGGGATTGCTCGGCCACTCGACAGAACTTCTCTCTCTAAAATTTTGTCCTGAAAACATATGTTAGGGTACGGTATTTATAGAATTCTTCAACCAATGAGATACTGACACGTTTTGGGACACGTCAGGCCATTTGATGTTGGCGGTCGCCAGGTTAGGAGTTGGCAGTCGCCATAATTGAAAAAGTTTCAAGAAGTTCTATTGGCGGTCGCCACAATGCTAGTTGGTAGTCGCCATGTTGGAGGTGGCGGTCGCCACTTTGGCTAAGGTTTCCAAGAACTTTTATTGGCAGTCGCCACAACAAGTGGAAGTGCCCAAAAGTTTCTATTGGCAGTTGCCACATTGGAGTTGGTGGTTCAAAATAATTTCATTGGTTTGAAGGTTTTGATGATTGGGTTCAAATACCGAGCTTGGATCATTTTTTGATAATCATAATGAGGCACCATTCCAATCGTTTTCATCATCGAATTCACCTAAAATTAGGCGGGATCAAATTGGGATGTCTACAGTTGTCCCTTTTTGATATAACTTACAAGTTACGCGTGATGCAAGTTATATCAAAGATTCAGAGACAATATCCATTTGACCAAGCCGTCTAATCTTAGGCTACACAAGCATGCATATGAAATTGGTTGTACTCGAATTTCCATCGAGCTACCTACGTAACCCTTTGCTAGAGATCAGATCAAAACGTAGTTCCTGAAACAAAATGCAAGGATAAGAAACATCAAATAAATTCTAAAGATCGAATCAAGATCTAAAGGGAGCAGATCTTAAAGGAGTACAATCAAACAAGTCATAGATCAAGTTAAGATTTAAGAACTCGGCTGGAGATAAAATAATTAAAAGGATTGAGACAAGATCCTTGAAATTGCCTTAACTGAAAAAGCAATCACAAACTGATCAGTCGAGTCAATACCTAACAATTCAGGACGAAAGCAAGATAAAAATAATAAAAAGCCAAGTCACGGCTTAAAATTATTTTCACTGAAAAGGATAACTACGAATTAATAAGTCGAGTCAAGACCTAAAAATTCGGGACAAAACATGGAATAAAATAATTAAAAGTCAAGTCACGACTTAAAATTAAATTAATCAAGAAGAAAAATCACGATTTAATAGGTCAAGTCAAGACCTAAAAATTCGGGACGAATGCGAGATAAAAATAATCAAAATCCAAGTCATGGTTTAAAATTAAATTTATTGAGAAAATGCATCACATAACAAAACAAGATTTGAAACAAAATATATTTGTAAACCCATATGTGAAAAACACATACCAAACATCACAAAAAGGTAATACAAGATAAACTTACACCCAAAAAAAGAAAATAAACTAAACACACCAAATAAATAAAACAAACAATAATAAAATATACACATTCACACAAAGAGAAAATAAACAAACAAACATACAAACATAAAACCAACTAGCCCCTCTAACATGTTATAATGACCCACTGACCTACCGGTGTGGCTTTGGGATTTGGGGGTTAAAAATGAGAAAATTCAAAAATATTTTAAAAAATATTTTAAACACCTTGAAA
>JAULJZ010157321.1:0-27986 GCA_032270985.1 Heliamphora pulchella | reverse complement strand
TTAGAGAGAAGGTAAAGAGAAAACGAAAAACTTACTGGAGAAGTTTTGAAAAATATCTTTATGAAAATATCTAACTCCAGGTATTTATAGGTTTCTAAAATATCTTTTTTTTTTAATTTTTGAAATTCACGCCACAACGGCTCACGGCCCCGGGAACCTACCCCGCATGCATATCAAAGCCCGATCATGCATCAAACGCAGTACAATATGCTGCAAGGAAAACACATAACGCTCGTCTGAAAATGCCAAAAAGGAAAACGGGTCAGGGTCTCACAGCCTGACGGGAGCTTTAACTCGGAATCAAAAATCGTAGTTAGAAAATCGACCAAAAAGGTATTTTCTAAATTAACTGTGGTGGTATGGATTTTATTTTGATCGTTCGACATTAAAAAAATTTATCTTAAGCTTGTTTCAGCAATTGTCCGTCTAGTTATTTTTATCGAAAAATCATTTACAAAAACAATGATCTTGGCAATTTTGCCTCCAACAATTGGTATCAGGGCTATTTTATTTTTTATTTACGATTTATCAAGGGGCCGAGTAGATTTTGAACTGTACTAATTTTGTTTTGCATGCATTCTAATCCTGGTTATATGATCATCATATTTTTAATGTTTAATTGAATAGTTTGGATGATGATTTAATTTTTTTTTAATCACGAGGGTTAATCGTGATAGTTTAAGTTTTTTTTTGATCGAATGTGATCCCACATGACATAGATTTTTGATGTAATAACAATTATTTGTTTTAAAATATCAATTTAGAATATTTAAGAATAGGTTGAATATCCAAGAACACGAAGAACAGGCGGCGGCACCAGCGGTGGTTTCGGGTTTTACAGGCCACGGATCGCGTGATTTTTTAACAGTTTTAAAACATTTTTTTCCAGTAAATTTCTACAGGATTTATACATTAATTACAGAAGCAAAATAAGTCTAAAAATAGCTGTAAAAATCGACAAAAACAACCACCAACACCGCTTTGTTGGAGGTGGTACGGGGCCGATTTTGTTGATTTTTCGTGATGTTTTTTAGACTATTATTTGAGCAATTTTTAAGGCATAAAATAATAGTAAACATACCTTAAAATACTATCCAAAAACCATTAAAAAATAGGCCAAACAGGCGGCAAAAATAGAAAAAAATAGGCAGCAGTTTCCAACGGCAGCGCATGCTATTCGGGGCTTTTTCGAAACTATTTTCAAGGCGTTCTTTGAAGCAACATATTACTAGATATCAGTGCTATTTTTCAAGAAAAACGGGAACTAAAAACACCACAGGAAAAGCCCAAACGGGCGGCGGCAAGGCGGCGGTGGCGCTAAGCAGTGGCAAGGCGGCACTTTTGAGGCTTTTCGATGGCTGTTTTTTAGGCTGTTTTCGTTCTGATTTTTTGACAAACAAATAGTGCTTTTCAAGAGCTATTTTTTAGAGAAATAAAATGACGTCAAAAATGGAGCACAGAGGAGGCGGCAAAAGCCGCCTGAAAGTAACGGCAAAAGCTGCCTGAATGTAGCGGCATGGGGGCACTGGCGGTGGGTTGGTGGCCGGCGGTGGTGGTGGCTGTTTGGGCTGTCTTGGATCATATTTTCTGATATATTTTGATACTGATGTGATATATTTGTATATCATAGTGTATTAAAGAATCCTGATGCAATTGGGATAAAAGATGCTGACTCGAAAAAGGATTCTTACAGCTTATCTTCGATAGGAGATTGAAACTCTTCACAGTTTCGATTCGATCATAAAATTAAGATATATACATATCTTGCATTTATATTCATATGAACTGCGTGGATGATGTATATATCTGTTTTATATTTTTCTGTTAATTTAATTAATTCAGAAAAATCAGTTTTAATTAAATATTTTGTAAAGGAAAATAAAATTAAGTTTTATTAATTAAAATTTTTAATTAAATAAAAAAATTAGATATTTTATTTTTTACAAAATATCACGTTTGAGATGATTTTTTTTTATAAAATTGGATATCTTGGAAAACGTGAAAAAATTTTGGATTTTAAATTAATTAAATGGAAAAATATTTAATCTAAATAAATTATTATTTTTTTAAAAATGTGTAACGAAAAATAAAATAATTAAATGCCTTAAATCACTACCTTGGCTAAAAAGCTGAAGGAAAAATTATGTATTTATTAAATTTTATTTGTTACACATTAAAACACAAAAAGATTGTTTGATAAATCGAAATTTTTAAAATCGTGTACACGAAAAGATATTTGATTCTTTCAGATCGTGTGATTTTCGAAATTAATAAATTTATTTTAATTAAACAAATTTTTATAACCCTCAAAAGTATTATAAAAATCTAAGTGGAAGAGAAAATTTATTCACAGATAAATCTTGCGGTCTACATCACCAATTTGTAGGCGATATAATTAAATCCTGTGTATTGGTAGTAAGGCTTTCCTCCAAAATTTATTCACAGATAAATTTTGCGGTCTCCATCACCAATTTGTAGGCGATATAATTAAATCATGTGTATTGGCAGTAAGGCCTTCCTCCCTATCAGACAAATTAATTGTAGTATCGCTACTACAAATCTCCTTTAGGAATAATTCTGAATAATTATTAGTGTAAATCACTTTTCCATCTAAATGGTTCATTGCGAAGCAATAGATTTGAGATTAGGTGGTAGTTAACACTTAGTTATATATAATAGTATCATCTCCATCTGAGTCACTGCTTTTATATATTAGACCGAAACTCTGTCAGCTATTTAATTTTACTTGACAGGGTCAGTTGCCTAGATAGTAAAATTAATAGGGATTGGCCTGTCTAGACAAACGATGGATAGTAGACGTCCTCCCATTGAGGTATTCTATTCACAGGATACCAAGCAGCTGGAGAATTTCTTTTAAAATGGTAGATGTAACCAAATTAAAATAAATTCAAAGTATTGCTCGTCATAATTAATTAGTTATTTTAATTATGTGATTCTTGGGAATGAAATAGCTTTCAATCCATTCGCTTCAATACTCAAAGAAAACAAACTTACGGAACCGAACTATGTTGACTGGAAAACAAATTTGGATATTGTCTTAACTCTGAGGATTATAAGTTGTATTAACTGAGATATGTCCATTGGTACATAATGTGGGAATGACCGAACAAGAAACCTAAGCCCACTAGAAGTGGCTGAAAGCTGAACAGATGGCTCGTTGTTACATTTTGTCTTCCATGTCAAATGTTTTGCAGCATCAGCATTAGTCTATGCCTAGTGCCTATGACATGATTATGAACCTCAATGAAATATTTTGAGATCAAAATCGTGCTGCTAGGCAGGTGGCCATGAAATTTCTAATGAATGCAAACATGGCTGAAGGCACCCTAGTTGGGGATCATGTTCTGAAGATGATCTGCCTTCTTAATGAACTGGAGATCCTAATAGCTGAAATTGACGAGGAAACCTAGGTTAATATCATACTCCAGTCACTGCTTGAAAATTTTAAGCAGTTCTACCTAAACTATAGCATGAATAAGCTCAACTTTTTATTGGCAAAACTTCTTAAGGAACTTCAAGCACTAAGGGTGTTCTTAGGAAACCAGATTCTGTGTATGCGGCTGAGAAAGGTTCTTCATTTAAGCCGAAAGGTAAGAAAAAGAAAAAGGATCAAACACAGGATTGCACAGGCCCAAAAGCAATTAAGGGAGCAAAAACTAGTGTGAAGAAGCCGAGAGGTAAGTGCTATCACGATAACCCATTTCGGAATTGAAAAAAGCTGTGTCTGGTTTTTCTCAGTAAACAGAGCAAATCAGGTAATTTCTGTTCACTAGTGGTTAAAACATATTTAGCGGTGTTATCTACCAAAACCTGGTGTGTAGATATGAGAGCCACTAATCATATCTGCAATTCTTTGTAGGAGTTCTAGAAAACCAAGTAGCTTAGTGATTGGAAAATATACCTACATATGGACAATAATACAAAGGTGGCAGCAGTTGCAGTAGAAGATATCATTCTCAATTTTAGAAGAGATAGGATATTACTTCTAAAAGATTGTCTTTATGTACCTTCGACTAGAAAAAATTTAATTTCAGTTTCTAGTTTAATAAAAGATAAATATTCTGTTCATTTTGATGACTCTATGGTTGTGAAGAAAAATAAATATTTTATTTGTTCTTGTATATTAGTGGATGATCTGTATGTCGTATCTACTCTCTCTCCTACACTACAACTAACTGAATTGAATAACACATTAAATTTACCATATAAGAAAAAGTTTTCTTCTTTAATGAACCAAATGTTTCTTTGGCACTTACGCTTGGGTCATATTAATTTAAAAATGATAAACAGAATTGTAGAAGATGGACCTTTGAGTTCATTGGAAGTTGAGGCACTTTCAGTATGTAAATCTTGCTTAGAGGGTAAGATGACCAAGTGTCCCTTTTCGGCCAAAGGCTATAGAGCTAAAGAACTATTGGAACTGATTCACTCTGATGTTTGTGGTCCTATGACAATCTAGCCTAGAGGTGGCTTTGAGTACTTCGTCAATTTCATTGATGACTACTTAAAGTATAGATACATTTACCTGATGCACCGTAAGTCTGAATACTTTAAGAAATTCAAAGAGTTCAAGGCGGAGGCAGAAAAGCGTCTGTGTAAGAGTATCAAATTACTATAATCCGACCGTGGTGGGAAATACATGTTTGGAGAGTTTAGGGACAACCTATCATTAGAAGTGATTATATCCCAATTGACTGTACTGGGCATTCCACAACAGAATAGTGTAGTAAAAAAAAGGAATAAAACTCTTATAGAGATGATAAGGTCCATGATGAGTTATTCAGGATTACCCGATTTATTTTGAGAACTCGCATTAGAGATAGCAGCTTACATTCTGAACTTTGTACCTTCTAAATTAGTACCTTCTACTCCCACAGAATTATGGACCGGGCGTAAACCTAATCGGAAACACACTCAGATTTGGGAGTGCCCAACACATGTGCTGAAAGGGAAAGCGGGTACGTTGGAACCGAGAACAGAAGTCTATTTCTTTATGGGGTATCCCAAGGGAATGAAGGATAGTCTATTTTATAATCGTATGGATCAGAAAGTTATTGTTAGAACCAATGCCCAATTCTTAAAAGAGGATTATATTATAGACCACAGGCCTAAAAGTAATATTGTTCTGGAAGAAATGAGAGAAAATACCCGTAGAACGGAAGGGAAACGACATGTCACTAATATCCCATTATCTCGTCGTAGTGGAAGGATTATCGAAACAGGTGCAAATCATGAACAGGGTGCTAATGCACAGGGTTCAAATTCTGCACAGTGTGTTACTATTAGTACATAGACACAAGTAATGCCTCATCGTAGTAGGAGGATTGTTCATTAACCTGATCGGTATATATTCTTGAGAGAGTCTTTTGATAGGATGCCGGCAGAATTTGATACTGAACCCTATAACTATAATGAAGCACTTTAAGATAAAGATACAGTTCTTTGACAAAAGGCTATGAATTCAGAGATGAAATCTATGTATACTAATCAGGTCTGAGAACTTGTAGAATCACCCGAAGGGATAAAATCTATTGGATGCAAGTGGATCTACAAGAGGAAGAGAGGAGCAGACAAAAAGGTTAAAACTTTCAAAGCTAGGCTTGTAGTAAAAGGGTTCACTCAGAAAGAAGGGATCGACTATGAAGAAATTTTTTTGTCGGTAGCCATGCTTAAATCTATTCAAATTCTCTTATCCATTGATGTTCATTTCGATAACGAAATCTAACAAATGGATGTCAAGATAAATTTTCTTAAAGGAAGTATTGACGAGTATATCTATATGGTACAACCAGACGGTTTCATAGTGAAGGGCCGGGAGCACATCTTGGAATACTCGATTTGATCAAGCCATAAAGTCTTATTATTTTGATCTGAGTCCAGATGAGTCCTATGTGTATAAGAAGCGTAACGAAAGCGTAGTGATTTTTTAGTACTTTATGTAGATGATATCTTGTTCATCGAAAATGATTTGGGGGTATTATTTACGATAAAACTATGGTTATCTATGTAGTTCGATATGAAGAACTTGGGAGAAACCAGTCACATCCTAGGGATCAAATTTGTGCAAGATCAGAAACAAAGGATATTAGGCTTATCACAAGTAAAGTATATCGATGATATCTTGGCTCGTTTTAGCATGCAGAATTTCAAGAAAGGGTTTCTCCCTTTTAGGAATGAAATCACTCTATCCAAGGATTAGTGTCCTAAGACACCTGATGAGATAGAGAAGTTGAAGGCGGTTCCTTATGCTTCGGCAGTAGGAAGCCCCATATATGCTATGTTTTGTACTAGACCCGACATCTGCTTTGTCGTTGGGATGGTTAGCAGATATTAGTATAACCCAAGGCAGGAGCATTAGACTGTGATAAAGAATATAATCAAATACTTTAAAAGAACTAAGAATTAAATGTTGGTTTACCAGGCAGACAGTCTAGTACCTTTAGGGTGCACAAACTCAGATTTTCAGTCAGACAAAAATTCTCGTAAGTCTACCTCGGGATATGTGTTTACCTTAAGAGGTGGAGCTACAAGTTGGAGGGACATCAAGCAGTCTTGCATTGCTGATTCCATCATGGAGGCCGAATACGTGACAGCTTCTGAAGCATCCAAGGAGACCGTTTGGCTTAAGAACTTCATGTTCGATTTAGATGTGGTCTCTTCTGCTCAGTCGGCTATTTTACTTTATTGTGATAATAGTGGAATGATTAGAAACTCGAAGGAACTAAGAGTCCACAAGAAAGGAAAGCACATTGAGCGTAAGTATCACCTGATACAAAAAATTGTACAGAGGGGTGATGTTGCTGTGACCAAAATTGTATCAGGAGACAACATTGTAAATCTTTTTACAAAGAGCTTGTCGCTATGACTTTTGATAGTCATGTAGAGGGCATGAGAGTCAAATGTATGGCAGTATGATTTTAAGTATAAGTGGGAGATTGTTAGGGTTGTATACTAAAAATCATATTTTTAGTATTTAATTTTATTTTAATAAAATTAATTTTTTATTTTATGAGAATCTTAATGAGTATTGTATGCAATATCATTTCTTTAATGTTATGCATGGATGTCCTTTATTCTGTACAATATTTAATCTGGTGTGTAGAGTACGGCTTGCATACAGAAAATCAAATTTTAGATTCTTATAGAATATAAGTTTTTGTTTATAGTTTAGATGAAAATAGACATACCATCGGTACGACTGTAGCACAGAGTTTTAGTAGGCCTGTCTTGGTTACGAGGAACAAATAATTGCGTCGTCTATTATTCCGACTCTCTGTGCTAGTACACTTTGTGTGTATTGAACGGGATATAATAGGATAATTAATTTTATACTGACTATATAAATTAATTCACACTCCAAAATTATTATGAAAAGTGTTTATGCTCTTAATCTTAAAATAATTATAGATTTGCATATATTTAATATTCGTTGTTTTGATTCATTAGAGAGTACGATCTTATATGGGTCTATATTCTCGGTGAGTTAGAAAACAGTATTATTTATATAGAGAGTATTAATTATTGATGGAATTTACATTTTGAATGATCGGGATTGGAGATACCCCTTAAAGAAACTTATAAGTTTTGACCTAGACAAACCCTACAAGTGGATTTGATTATCCGGCAGTTAAATAAATTAAGCGAAATGGCTTAAGAAATTTAAAAATGCCGATTAAATTAAATTGTTAGTAATTATATTTAATTGGCAGATATCAAAAATCTTAACATAGAGAGATGATTTAAGTATTTAATAACAGGAGCTCAATGCAAGAAGGTCTTAAATTATAGCTTAGAGTGCAATTATAATTTTTTAGTGGTGTGAACTGAAATTTAGTGTTTTATAAAAATTGTAAAAATTGCTGTAAGATTTTCATAATTACAGATACCGCTGAGAGGTTTGTTTAATTACAGAAACCACTGGATACGTATCTGGGTTATACTAGAAGTTTTTGTCATAATTACTTCATAGGTCCATGCTGTAGCCCTATAAATATGCGGGTAGACTGAACCAAATTCATAACTTGTCTTCAAGACTAAAGGTGACTAAGTTCTACCGGTACGAGTTCTCGAAGGTTCGTAGCCCACACTACGTTTGAGAATCGCATAAGGAAATACTGTAGAAGGCCTGACGGGAGCTTCAACTTTGAATCAAAAATCGAAGTAGGAGAATCAACCAAAAATGTATTCTTCTAAATTAACTGTGGTGGTACAGGTTTTCTTTTGATCGTTTGACATCAAAAAAATTTATCTGGAGCCTGTTTCGGCAATTGTTCATCCAGTTATTTTTATCAAAAAATCGTTGACAAAAACAATGATCTTGACAATTTTACCTCCTGTTAGGGTTGGTATACTGAAAACTATATTTTTAGTATTTAATTTTATTTTAATAAAATTAATTTTCTATTTTATGTGAAATTTTATGAGTAATGTACGTATATCATTTCTTTAATATTATGCATAAATGTTCAATATGTTGTACAGTATTTAATCTGGTGTGTAGAGTACGACTTGCACACAAAAGATTAAATTTTAAGTTCTTACAGAGAATAAGGTTTATGTTAACAGTTTAGTTGAAAATAGACATACCATCGGTACGACTGTAGCACAGAGTTTTAATAGACCTGTCTTATTACAAGGAACAGATAATAGCGTTGTCTATTGTTCTGACTCTCTGTGTGCTAGTACACTTTGTGTGTTTTGAACAAGACACATTGGGGTAATTAATTTTATACTGACTATATAAATTAATTCACACCCCAAGATTATTATTAATAGTACTTATACTTTTAATCATGAAATAATTATTTATTTGCGTATATTTAATATTCGTTCTTTTAATTTATTAGATGGTGCTATCTTATATGGGTCTATATTCTCGATAAATTGGATAGCGGTATTATTTATATGGTGAATATTAATTATTAATGGAATACATGTATCGAAAGATCGGGATTGACAATACCTATTAAGGAAGCTTATAAGTTTTGACCCAGCCAAACCCTACAGGTGGATTTGATTATCCAGCGGTCAAATAAGTTAAGCGGAAGGGTCTAAAAAATTTAGAGATGCCGATTAAATTAAATTGTCAGTAATTAAATTTAATTGGCTGGTATCGGGAATCTCAACATAGAAAGATGAGTTAAGCATTTAACAAGAGCTCAATGCAAGAAGGTCTTGAGATTATGGTTTAGAGTGCAATTACAGTTCTACAGTGGTGTGAACTGTAATTTACTATTTTATAAAAATTATAGAAACTGCTACAAAATTTTTATAATTACAGATGCCGCTGAGAGGTTTGCTTAATTATGAAAACTGTTGGATACGTATCTAGGTTACACTAGAAATTTTCGTCATAATTACTCCACAAGTTCTTGTTGTAGCTCTATAAATATGCGGGTAGACTGAACTAAATTCATAACTTGTCTTCAAGAATAAAGCTGATTAGGTTCTGTCGGTACGAGTTCTTGAAGGTTCGTAATCCACATTATATTCGAGAATCGCATAAGAAAAGACAATAGAAGGTCTGACAGAAGTTTCAACTCGAAATAAAAAATTATAGTTGGAGAATCGATCCAAAAGGTATTCTTCTAAATTAACTGTGGTGGTACGAATTTTATTTTAATCATTCGACATCAAAAAGTTTTATCTGGAGCTGGTTTTGGCAATTGCCTATCCAGTTATTTTTATCAAAAAATCATTGACAAAAATAATGATCTTGACAGTTTTACCTTCTGTTAGGATTGGTATACTAAAAATCATATTTGTATTTAATTTTATTTTAATAAAATTAATTTTTTATTTGATGAGAATCTTAATGAGTAATATATGTATATCATTTCTTTAATATTACTCATGGATGTCCAATATTCTGTACAGTATTTAATCTGGTGTGTGGAGTACGGCTTGCACACAGAAGATTAGATTTTATGTTCTTGCAGAATATAAGTTTTATGTTCACTGTTTAGATGAAAATGAACATACCAACGGTATGACTGTAGCACCGAGTTTTAGTAGGCTTATCTTTGTTACGAAAAATAGATAATAGCGTCGTCTATTGTTCCGACTCTTTGTATTAGTACACTTTGTGTGTATTGAATGTGGCACATTAAGGTAATTAATTTTATACTAACTATATAATTTAATTCACACCCCAAGGTTATTATGAATAGTGCTTATGCTCTGAATCTTGAAATAATTATTGTTTTACGTATATTTAATATTCGTTATTTTGATTCATTAAAGAGTGCGATCTTATATCGGTCTATATTTTCGGTGAGTTAGATAGCGGTATTATTCATATGATGAATATTAATTATTGACGAAATTCATGTCTTGAAATATCGGACTTGACGATACCCCCGTAAGGAAGTTTATAAATTTTGACCAGGTCAAGCTCTATAGTGGATTTAATTATTTAGCGGTCAAATAAATTAAGTGAAATGGCTTAAAAATTATAAGATGCCGATTAAATTAAATTATCAGTAATTAAATTTAATTGACAGGTATCGAGAATCTTAACATGTAGAGAAATGTTAAGCATTTAATAACAAGAGCTCAATGCAAGAAAGTCTTGAGATTATGAGTCAGAGTGCAATTATAGTTCTTTAGTGGTGTCAACTATAATTCAGTATTTTATAAAAATTATAGAAATCGCTGCTAGTTTTTCATAATTGCAGATACTACTATGAGGTTTGCTTAATTGCATAAACCGCTAATGGGTGTCTGTATTCCACTGGAAGTCTTACTCAAAATTACTCTACAGGTCCCTGCTATAGCCTTATAAATATGCGGGTAGGATGAATCATATTCTTAACTTGTCTTCAAGACTAAAACTATCCAGGTTCTGCTGGTACGAGTTCTCGGAGGATTATAACCCACACTATATCCGAAAATCGCATAAGAAAATACAGTAGAAGGTCTGACGGGAACTTCAACTCGAAATCAAAAACGTAGTTAAAGATTTGACCGGTAAAAGGTATTCTTCTAAATTAACTTTGGTTGCACGAGTTTTATTTTTGATCGTTCAACATCAAAATTTTTATTTGAAACCCGTTTCGGAATTTGTCCGTCCAGTTAATTTTTTAATCTAAAATCGTTTGCAAAACAATGATCTTAACCGTTTTGCCTCCAAAAATTGGTATCAAAGCCGTTTTGTTTTTTTGTTTACAGTTATCGAGGCCGAGTAGTTTTAGAACTGTGCTAACTTGGTTTTACAAGCGTTCTAATTCTGATTTTATGATCTTCATATTATTATATATGTTTGATTGAATGGGTTTGTATGATTATTATTTTTTTAATCACAGTGGTTGACCGGGATAGATCGAATATAAGCCTTCGAGACATAGACAAGAACAGCGGCTGCACCAGTAGTGGTTTCGAATTTTTACGGGCCATAGATGCGGTAAGTTTTTTAACAGTTTTAAATTGTTTTTTTGGGTAATTTTTTTGCAGTATTTATGCATTAAAAACAGCAGCAAAAATAAATCAAAAACAACAGAAAAATATTAAAAATAGCACACCACCGACGGCTTTGCCACCGGCGGCTTTGACGATCTTTTGAACAATTTTTTAGACTATCTTTTGAACAATTTTTTAGGCATAAAATAGAAGTAGACATACCTTAAAATAATAATCAAAAACCATTGGGCCAAAAGCAGTGCAAAATAGGCGGCAAACAACAGTGATTTTTTTGCGACAGCAGCGGCGCAACAGGCGCTGGTTCGGAGCTATTGTTGGGGCTATTTCGGGACTATTGTTTAGACATTCTTCAAAGCAATGGGTTGCTGGATATTTGAGATATTTTTTCAAAAAAAATAGGCGCAAAAAGATCACCAGAAAATAGCCCCAATAGCCCACTGTTTGGGGCAGCGATGCAACTTGGGCGGCAGCAGTGATTCGGATAGTTTCTTTGGGCTATTTTTTGGGCAGTTCTTTAGTAGATTTTTTGATAAAAAATACTACTTTTGAGAGTTATTTTTTTGTATAAAAAATGTTTAAAATGGAGCACAGAGGAGGCGGAAAAAGCCGCCTAAAACCGACGACTAGAGGCAACACCGGCGGTGCAATGGTGGCCGGTGGTGGTTCTGTGATTCCCGGGCTATTTTGATTGCTTACTGATATGATTGAAGACTAATATATGATATACTTGTATATCACACAGTATCAGAAAAGTCTGATACAATCAGGATACAGCAAACTGACAGGAAAAAGAATTATTACAGCTTATCCTCTACAGGAGACTAAAACGCTTCAGCGTTTCACTTTGAGCATAAAATCAGAATATATACATATCGTGTGTATATATATATATATATAAACTGCGTGCGTAATTGCATATCTCTTTTATTTATCCTGTTAATTTAATTAATTCGAAAATTCGATTTTAATTAAAATATTTTGTACTAAAAAATAAAATTAAGTTTTTTTTAATTAATTAATTTTAATTAAATAAAAAAAATTAGATATTTTATTTTTTTACAAAATATCACGTTTTAGATGATTTTTTCATAAAATCAAATATCTTGAAAAAATGTAAAAATTAATTCTGAATTTTGAATTAATTAAATAGAAAAATATTTAATTTAAATAAATTATTATTTTTAAAAAAATATGGAACGAAAAATAAAATAAAAAAATACCTTTAATCACTACTTTACCTGATAAGCTGAATGAAAAACTATGCATTTATTAAATTTTATTTGTTACGCATTTAAACACGAAAAGATGGTTTAGAAAAATCAAAATCTTTGAAATCGTGTACAGAGAAAGATATTTAATTCTTTCAGATCGTGTAATTTTTGAAATTAATAAATTTATTTTAGTTAAACGAATTTTTATAATCCTTAAAAATATTTTAAAAATCTAAGTGGGAGAGAAAATTTATTCACAGATAAATCTCGCGGTCCCCTTCACCAGATTGTAGACAATGTAATTAAATCCTGTGTGTTGGTAGTAAGGCCTTTCTCCCCCAACGAACAAATTAATTGCGGTATCGTCAGTACTAACTTCCTTTAGGGATAATTCTAGATAATTATTAGTGTGGATCACTTTTCCATCTGAAAGATTCATTACAAAACGATTGATTTGAAATTAGGTGATGGATAACACTTACCTGTATATAATAGTATTCTCTCCATCTGAGTCACTATTATTTTATACTGGATCAAAACTATGTTAACTATTTAATTTTACTTGATAGGGTCAGTTGCCCAGATAGTAAAATTAATAGAAAATTGGCCTATCTGGTCATACGATGGATAGTAGATGTTCTCCCATTAAAACATGCTATTCACAGGGTACCTGACTGCTGGCGAATTTCTTTTAAAATGGTAGAGGGATCCAAATTAAAATAAATTCAAAGTATTGCTCATCATAATTAATGGTATTTTTTTAATTATGTGATTCTCATGATTAAAATGGCTTTCAACCCACTTACTGTTATACTCAAAGAAAACAAACAAACTGGACTAAATTTTATTGACTAAAAATGTAACTTGGATATAGTTTTAACTACCAATGGTATTCCTTTGATACCCAAAAATGTGTTTGCTTCTGAAAATGGTTCTTCCTCGGGACCGAAAGGTATGAAAAAAAAAATTCAGAAATAAGGAGACACGATTTCTATGGTAGTTAGTGGGTCATGAACTGGTGTAAAAATGTTAAAAGGTAGATGTTTCCACTGGAAGCAGACACGATACTAGAAAAAGTTATGTCTAGTATTTCTCAGAAGGCAGAACAAACAGGATAATTTATGTTCCCTGGTTGTAGAAACATATTTAGCAGTGTTATCTACCGGTACCTGATGTGTAGATACGGGAACCACTAATCATGTCTGTAATTCCTTGTAGAAATTTTAGGAAACACGACAACTTTGTGATTGAGAGATTTATCTGCATATGGGTAAAATACAAAGGTGACAGCAATTGCAGTAGGAGATGTCACTCTCAATTTTAGTAGAGATTAGGTTTTAATATTCAAATATTGTCTTTATGTACCCTCCATTAGAAGGAACTTAATTTCTATTTCTAGATTGGTTAAAGATGGATATGTGGTTTATTTTAATAACTCTATGGTTATTAAGGATAATAAACGGCTTATTTTTTTTGGTACATTGGTGGATGATCTTTATGTTATTACTCTAATCTCTTATATACTGCAACTAACTGAAATAAATAACACATCTAATTTACCATATAGTAGAAAGTTTTCTTATTTAATAAATCAAATGTTTCTTTAGCACTTATGTTTAGGTTATATTAATATAAAAAGGATAAACAGACTGGTAGCAGATGAATCTTTGAGTTCATTAAAAGTAGAAGCACTTCTAGTATGTAAATCTTGCTTAAAGGGTAAGATGACCTAGAGGCCTTTTTCGGCCAAAGGCTATAGGGCTAAAGAACCGTTGAAATTAGTTCACTCTGATGTGTGTGGTCCTATGACAATCCAGAATATAGATGGTTTTGAGTACTTCGTCAGTTTCGTTGATGACTACTCAAGATATTGATACATTTACCTGATGCACCGTAAGTCTGAATGCTTAAAGAAATTTAAAAAGTTCAAGGCAGAGGCGGAGAAGCGTCTGAAAAAAAGTATCAAATTACTATGATCCGACCGTGTTGGAGAATACCTCTTTGGAGAGTTTAGGGGTTATCTGTCATCAAAAAGAATTATATTCTAGTTGACTGCACCTGGCACTCCAAAGTAGAATAGTGTAGCAAAAAATAAGGAATAGAACTCTTATCGAGATGGTAAGGTCAATGATGAGTTATTCAGGATTACCCAATTCGTTTTGGGGCTTGCTTTAGAGACAGCGGCTTACATTCTGAACTTGGTGTTAGTGTTGGTATACTGAAAATCATATTTTTAGTATTTAATTTTATTTTAATAAAATTAATTTTCTATTTTATGAGAATTATTATGAGCAATGTATGCATATCATTTTTTTGTTATGCATGGATATCCAATATTCTGTATAATATTTAATCTGGTGTGTAGAGTACGGCTTACACACAGAAAATCAAATTTTAGATTCTTACAGAATATAAGTTTTATGTTAACAGTTTAGATGAAAATGGACATACCATCGGTACGACTATGGCATAGAGTTTTAGTAGGCCTGTCTTGGTTACGAGAAACAGATAATAGCGTCGTCTATTGTTTCGACTCTCTGTGCCAGTACACTTTGTGTGTATTGAATGGGACATTTGGAATAATTAATTTTATACAGACTATATAAATTAATTCACACCTAAAAATTATTATGAATAGTGTTTATACTCTTAATTTTGAAATAATTATTGATTTGCGTATATTTAATATTCGTTGTTTTGATTCATTAAAATGTGCAATCTTATATGGGTCTATATTCTCGGTGAGTTGGATAGCGGTATTATTTATATGAAAATTATTAATTATTGACGAAATTCACGTATCAAAAAATCGGGATTAACGATAACTCCTTAAGGAAATTTATAAGTTTTAACCGGATCAAACCTTCCAAGTGGATTTAATTACCTGGCAGTCAAATAAGTTAAGCGAAAGGGCTTAAGAAATATCAAGATGCTGATTAAATTAAATTGTCAGTAATTAAATTTAATTGGTAAGTAATGAAAATCTTAACGTGAGGAGAAATGGTAAGTATTTAATAATAGGAGCTCAATACTATATGTTCTTGAGATTATGGGTCAGAGTAGAATTATAATTCTTTAGTGGTATGAACTGTAATTCAATATTTTATGAAAATTACAAAAGTCGTTGTTGGTTTTCTATAATTACAGATACCGCTGTGAGATTTTCTTAATTATAAAAATCACTAATACGTGTCTGTGTTCCACTGAAAATCTTACTCATAATTACTCCACAGGTCCATGTTGTAGCCCTATATATATTCGGGCAGGCTGAACTAGTTTCGTAATTTGTCTTCTGAGACTAAAGCTGTCTTGGTTCTGCCGATACGAGTTTTCGGAGGATTATGACCCATACTATATTTGGGAATCATATAAAAAAATACAGTAGAAGATCTGACAGGAGCTTCAACTCAGATTCAAATCGTAGTTGAAAATTCAACCAGTAAAAAGGTATTCTTTTAAATTAACTTCGGATGCACGGGTTTTATTTTGATCGTTCGTCATCAAAAATTTTATCTGGAGCCCGTTTTGGCGATTGCCCATCCAATTAATTTTTTTCGCTAATCATTTTGAAAGACAAAGATCTTGACGGTCTTGCCTCCAATAAGTGGTATCAGAGCCGTTTTATTTTTTATTTTTGATTATCGGTGTCGGATAGTTTTAGAACTGTTGCTAACTTTGTTTTGTAGACGTTCTAATTTTGATTTTGTGATCGTCAATTATTTTTCATATTTGATTGAATGGTGTGAATGATGATTATATTTTTAATCACAGGGGTTAACCATGATAGATTGAATGTTAGCCTTCGGGACATAAGATCGATGTAATAGCTAGTTTTATATTTTTAAATATCTGTTTAGATTATTTAAGAACAGGTTGAATATGTCCAAGAACACGAGGAACCGAGACGGCACAGGTGGTGATTCGAGTTTTAATGGGCCACAGATCGCAATAAGTTTTAAATGGTTTTAAACAGTTTTTTCTAGTGAGTTTTTTTACAGTATTTATGTATAAAAAAATAGCATAAAAATAAGTCAAAAATAGTAAAAAAATATCACTAAAATAGCCCGGTTCTGGCGACTTTGCCGGTGGCGGTTCGGCAGCAGTTTTTATGATTTTTCGGGCCATTGTTTGGACTATTTTTTGAGAAATTTTTTAAACATAAAATAGCAGCAAAGCATATCTCAAAATACTATAAAAAACTAGAAGAAAAAAAATTAGACCAAAATCGCAACCCAAACAAGCGGCAAATAGGTTGGCGGTGGCGCCAGGCGGCAACAATTTCCAGGCAATTTTTTGGTAGTTTTTCAGGATATTTTTGAGCAATTTTTGACAAAAAGATAGTACTTTCTGAGAGCTTTTTTTTTATATAAAGAACATCAAAAATGGAGTTCGGATGAGGTCGGAACGGCCTCAAGAAGTTGGCAGTTAAAGGCGACGACGTTGGGTGCGACAGCAGCAGCTTTGAACAGTTTTTTCGACAGTTTTCTGGGCTATTTTGAGTATTTTTTTATTAAAAAATAGTTCTTTTTGAGATCTTTCTTTTGATATAAAGTACGTCGAAAACTGAGTTCGGAAAGAGGTCGAAAAAGCCCCGAAAAGTTGGCTGCGCAGTGCTGTTACAGCCAGCAGCATCTTTTTTTTGTTCGGACAGTTTTTTTGACTATTTTTTGGGAAGTTTTTCTGTAGATTTCTTGACAAAAAAATCTCATATTTTGAGAGCTTTCCAACGGTATAAAGTTCGTCGAAAATCAAGCCCGGGTGAGGCAGTAGGAGCCGCCTGAAGGTGGCGATAAGGTGGTGCCATCGGTGGCTGGTGGTTACCGGTGACTTTCTTCTCCCGGGACTAATTTTAATGAATATTCCAATATATACGAGATTGATATGATATATATTGATGTATCAGATAGTATCATGGAAGCTTGATGCAATCAGGATACTAAATCAAAGGCGAATAGGGATTGAAACAGCTGATTCTCTTAGGGAGACTGAAATATATGAACTGCGTGGATGATTCTATATCTGTTTTATTTAACTTATTAATTTAATTAATTCAAAATTTTGGTTTTAATTAAAATATTTTGTAATAAAAAATTAAATTAAAATTTTTTAATTAATTAATTTTAATTAAATAAAAAATCTTTAGATATTTTATTTTTTACAAAATATCACGTTTAAGATGTTTTTTTAAATCGAATATCTTGAAAAACGTTGGAATTAATTCTGAATTTTGAATTAATTAAATAAATAAAATATTTAATCAAAAGAAATTATTATTTTTCAAAAAATGTAGAACGAAAAATAAAATAAATAAATGCCTTTAATCACTACCTTAGCTGAAAAACTAGAGAAAAAACTGTACATTTATTAAATTTTATTTGTTACGCATTTAAACACGAAAAGATGATTTGATAAACCAGAATCTTTAGAATCGTGTATACGGAAAGATGTTTGATTCTTTTAGATCGTGTGGTTTTCGAAATTAGTAATTTATTTTAATTAAACAAATTTTTACAACCCTCAAAAATGTTTTAAAAATCTAAGTGGAAGAGAAAATTTATTTACAGATAAATCTCATGATTTTCATCACCAGTTTGTAGGCGATGCAATTAAACCCTGTGTGTCAACAGTAAGGCCTTCCTTCCCAACGAACAGATTAATTGCGGTATCGGCAGTACAAACCTCATTTACGAATAATTCTGGATAATTGTTAATGTGAATCACTTCTCTATCTGAAAGGTTCATTGCGAATCGATTAATTTGGGGTTGGGTGATGGTTAACACTTAGTTGTATATAATAGTATCCTCTCCATCTGAGTCACTGTTATTATATACTGACTGGAACTATGTCATCTATTTAATTTTACTTTGCATGATCAATTGCCTAGATAGTAAATTAAAAGGAATTGACATGTCTGGTCTTATGAAGGATAATAAACGTCCTCCCATCCAGGCATGCTATTCTCAGGTTTCCAGGCTGTTGGCGAATTAATTTTAAAATGGTAGGGGGAAGCAAATTAAAATAAATTTAAAATTTTACTCATCATAATTAACAGTTTTTTTTAATTATGTGATTCTCAGGATTAAATGGCTTTCAACCCACTCGCTTTAATACTCAAAGAAAACAAACTAACATGACTGAATTTCGTTGACTGAAAATGTGACTTGGATACTAAGAAATGGTATTTCTTCAATACTAAGAAATGTGTTTTCTTCTGAAAAAGGTTTTTCCTCTGGGTCGAAAGGCATGAAGAAGAAAAAGGTTAAAAAATAGAGATATACAGTTTTTAGGGTAGTTGGTGGGCCACAGATAGGTGTGACCAAGCCGAAAGGTAGATGTTTTCAATATAACAAGACCTGGCACTGGAAAAAGTTATGTTCAGTATTTCTTAAAAGACAGAACAAACAGGGAAATTTATGTTCACTGGTTGTGGAAATATGTTTAGCGGTGTTATCTGCCAGTACATGGTGTGTAGATACGAGAGCCACTAATCATGTCTATAATTCATTGTAGGGGTTTCAAGAAATTCTAAAACTTAGTGATGAAGAGATTTACCTACATATAGACAATAATACAAAGGTAACAGTAGTTGTAGTAGGAAATGTTACTCTCAATTTTGGTAGAGATAGAGTTTTAATATTGAAAAATTGTCTTTATGTACCTGCTATTAGAAGGAACTTAGTTTCCGTTTCTGAATTGGATGAAGACGGATATTTGGTTTATTTTAATAACTCTATGGTTATTAAGGATAATAAATGGGTTATCTGTTCTGGTACATTAGTGGATGATCTTTATATTATTACTCTAATCTCTCCTACACTGTAATTGGTTGAAATGAATAACACATCTAATTTACCATATAAAAGAAAGTTTTCTTCTTTAATGAACCAAAAGTTTTTTTGGAACTTACGCTTGGGTCATATTAAACTAAAAAGAATAAATAGACTAATAGCAGATGGACTTTTGAGTTAATTAGAAGTGGAGGCATTTTCAGTCTGTGAATCTTACTTCGAAAGTAAAATGACTAAGAGGCCATTTTCGGCCAAAGGCTATAGAGCTAAAGAACTGTTGGAGCTGGTTCATTCTGATGTGTGTGGTCCTATGAGAATCTGGGCTAGAGGTGGCTTTGAGTACTTCATCAGTTTTATTGATGACTACTCAAGATTTGGATACATTTACCTGATGTATCGTAAGTCTAAATGCTTTGAGAAATTCAAAAAATTCAAGACGGAGGTAGAAAAGCGTCTGGATAAAAGTATCAAATCACTACGATCCGACCGTGGTAGGGAATACCTCTTTGGAGAGTTTAAGGACTACTTGTCATCAAAGGAGATTACATCCCAGTTGACGGCACCTGGCAGTCCGCAGTAGAATGGTGTAGTAAAAAAAGCAAATAGGACTCCTATGAAAATGGTAAGGTCCATAATGAGTTATTCAAGTTTACCCGATTCGTTTTGGGGACTCGCTTTAGAGACATCGGCTTACAGCCTGAACTTGGTACCTTCTAAGTCAGTACCTTCTACTCCCACTGAATTGTGAACCGAGTGTAAGTCTAGTCTGAAACACATTCGTATTTGGGGGTGTCCAGCACATATGCTGAAAGGGAACGCGAGTAAGTTGGAATCGAGGACATAAGTCTGTTTCTTTGTAGGGTATTTCAATGGAATGAAGGGTGGTCTACTTTATAATTCTAAGGATCAGAAGGTTATTATTAGTACCAATGTTCGATTCTTAGAAGATGATTATATTATAGATCACAGGCCCAAAAGCAATATTGTTATGGAATAACTTAGAGAAAATACCAGTAGAACGGAAAAACAAGTCACTAATATCCCATTACCTCGTCGTAGTGAGAGAATTATCGAGACAGGTGCAAATCAAGAACAGGGTGCTAATGCCCAGGGTTCTGATTCTGCACAGCGTGTTATTGCTAGTACACAAACACATATAGTGTCTCGTCGTATTGGGAGGGTTGTTCATCAACCTGACCGGTATATGTTCTTTGGAGAGTCTTTTGACAGGATCTCGACAAACTAGATACCGAGCCCTATAACTGCAATGAAGCACTTCAAGAC
Source organism: Heliamphora pulchella (assembly GCA_032270985.1). Taxonomy (NCBI): domain Eukaryota; kingdom Viridiplantae; phylum Streptophyta; class Magnoliopsida; order Ericales; family Sarraceniaceae; genus Heliamphora; species Heliamphora pulchella. The sequence continues at coordinate 7,263 of JAULJZ010157321.1, read as the reverse complement.
AAAGATACAGATCTTTAGCAAAAGGATATGAATTCAGAGATAAAATCTATGTTTTTTAATTAGGTCTGGAAACTTGTAGAACCACCCGAATGGATAAAATCCATTGGATGCAAGTGGATCAACAAGAGGAAGAGTAGAGCAGACAAGAAGGTTGAAACCATCAAAGCTAGGCTTGTTGCTAAAGGGTTCACTCAGAAACAATAGATCGATTATGAGGAAACCTTTTCGCCAGTAGTTATGCTTAAGTCTATCCGAATTCTCTTTATTATCGCACATTTTGATTACGAAATCTGGTAAATGAACGTCAATACAGCTTTCCTTAATGAAAGTCTCAACGAGTGTATCTATATGATACAACCATACGAATTCATTACAAAGGGTCAAGAACACGTGTTGTGTAAACTAAAGAGATCTATTTATGGACTTAAGCAGGCATCAGGGTCTTGGAACACTCGGTTTGATCATGCCATTAAGTCCAGATGATTTTGATCAAGAAGCCTGACGGAAGCGTGATCATCTTTCTAGTACTTTATGTAGACGATATCTTACTTATCAAAAACGATGTGAGGGCATTATCTACGGTTAAAGTATAGTTATCTGGGTAGTTTGATATGAAAGACTTAGGAGAAACCAGTCACATGCTTGAGATCAAGCTTGTGCGAGATCGAAAACAAAAGAATATGGGCTTATCACAAGCAAAATATATCAATGATATCCTTCCTCGTTTTAGCATGTAAGATTCCAAAAAAGGATTTCTCCCTTTTAAGCATGGAATCACTCTATCCAATGATCAGTGTCCTAAGACACCTAATGAGATAGAGAAGTTGAAAGCAGTTCCTTATGCTTCGGCAGTAGGAAGCCTCTTGTATGTTATGCTTTGTACTTGACCTGATATCTATTTTTCTGTTGGTATGGTTATCAAATATCAGTCTAATCCTGGACAAGAGTATTGGACTGCGATAAAGAATATAATCAAGTACTTGAAAAGAACTAAGGATTATATGTTGGTTTACCAGGCAAACAGTCTAATTCATTTGGAGTACACAGACTCAGATTTTTAGTCAGACATAAAGCTTGCATCAGGAGGCAGCTTTGCAGATCCTTTACAAAAAACTTACCGGCTAAGACTTTTGATAGTCATGTAGAGGGCATAGCAGTCAGATGTATAGCAGTATGGTTTTGAGTATAAGTGGGAGATTGTTAGGATTGGTATACTGAAAACCATATTTTAGTATTTAATTTTATTTTAATAAAATTAATTTTTTATTTTATGAGAATTTTTATGAGCAATGTATGCATATCATTTCTTTGTTATGCATGGATGTCCAATATTATGTATAGTATTTAATCTGGTGTGTAGAGTACAGTTTACACACAGAAAATTAGATTTTAGATTCTTACAGAATATAAGTTTTATGTTCACAGTATAGATAGAAATGGACATACCATCAGTACAACTGTGGTACAGAGTTTTAGTACGCCTGCCTTAGTTACGGGAAACAGATAGTAGCGTCGTCTATTGTTCTGACTCTCTGTGCCAGTACACTTTGTGTGTATTGAATGGGACATTTGGAATAATTAATTTTATACTGACTATATAAATTAATTCACACCTCAAGGTTATTATAAATAGTGCTTATCGTCTTAATCCTGAAATAATTATTAATTTGAGTATATTTAATATTCGTTATTTTGATTCATTAGAGAGTGCAATCTTATATAGGTCTATATTCCCGGTGAGTTGGATAATAGTATTATTTATATAGAAAATATTAATTATTAACGGAATCTACGTCCTGAAATATCAGGATTGACGATACCCCCTTAAGGAAGCTTATAAGTTTTGACCGGGCCAAATCTTGCAGGTTGATTTAATTATTCGGTGGTCAAATAAGTTAAGCAGAAGGGTTTAAGGAATATCAAAATATCGATTAAATTTAATTGGCAGGAAACGGGAATCTTAACGTGGTAAGAAATGGTAAGCATCTAATAACAGAAGCTCAATGCTATATGGTCTTGAGATTATAAGTCAGAGTGTAATTATAGTTCTTTAATGATGTGAACTGTAATTCAGTGTTTTATGAAAATTACAGAAATCGCTGCTGATTTTCTATAATTACAAATACCGCTATGAGGTTTGCTTATTTGTACAAATCGCTGATGCGTGTTTGTATTCCACTAGAAGTCTTACTCATAATTACTCCCCAGGTCTCTACTATAGCCCTATATATATGCGGGTAGGCTGAACTAGTTTCATAACTTGTCTTCTAAGACTAAAGCTGTTTTGATTTTTCCGGTACGAGTTCTCAGAGGATTATAGCACACACTATATCCGAGAATCGCATAAGGAAATATAAAAAAAGATCTGACAGAACCTTCAACTTGGATTCAAATCATAGTTGAAGATTCGATCGATAAAAAGGTATTCTTCTAAATTAACTTCAGATGCACGGGTTTTATTTTGATCGTTCGTCATCGAAAGTTTTATCTGGAGCCCGTTTTGGTGATTGCCCGTCCAGTTAATTTTTTTCGTTAATCATTTGCAAAAATAAAGATCTTGGCAGTCTTGCCTCTAACAGTTAGTACCTTCTAAGTTAGTACCTTTTACTCCTACAGAATTGTGGACCTGCACATGTACTGAAAGGGAACGAGAGTAAATTGAAACCGATGACAGAAATCTGTTTCTTTGTGGAGTATCCTAAGGGAATGAAGGGTGGACTATTTTATAATCCTAAGGATCAGAAGATCTTTGTTAGCACAAATGCCTAATTCTTAAAAGAGAATTATATTATGGACCACGGGCCCAAAAGCAATATTGTTCTAGAAGAACTAAGAAAAAATACCAGTAGAACGGAAGAAGAATCACAAGTTATCAATATTCCATTGCCTTGTCATAGTGGGAGAATTATCGGATCAGGTGAAAATTAAGAATAGGGTGCTGATGCACAGAGTTCAAATTTTACACAGCGTGTTACTGTTAGTACACAGACACAGGTAATGTCTCATCGTAATTGAAGGGTTGTTTAATAACCTGATTGGTATATGTTCTTGAGATAGTCTTTTAACAAGATCCTGGTAGAACTGAATATCGAGCCTTGTAACTACAATAAAGCACTTCAGGATAAAGATACAGATCTTTGGCAAAGGGCTATGAATTCAGAGATAGAATCTATGTATTCCAATCAAGTCTGAAAACTTGTAAAATCACCCAATAGAATAAAATCCATTAGATGCAAGTGGATCTACAAGAGAAAGGGATCGATTATGAGAAAATCTTTTATCCGGTAGCCATGCTTAAGTCTATCTGAATTCTCTTATCTATTACTCCTCATTTTGATTACGAGATCTGGCAAATGGATGTTAAGACAATTTTCCTTAACGAAAGTTTTGACGAGTGTATTTATATGATACAACCAGACTGATTCATTGCAAAGATCCAAGAGCACATGTTGTGCAAGTTTAAGAGATTCATTTATGACTTAAGCAGGCATTGAGATTCTTGGAACACTCAGTTTGATCAAGCCATAAAATCTTATAGTTTTAATCAAAGTTCGAATGAGGCTTGTGTGTATAAGAAGCGTGTCAAAAGCGTGATGATTTTTTAGTACTTTATGTAAACTATATCTTGCTCATCGAAAACGATTTGAGGGCATTATCTAGGGTTGAAGTATGCCCATCTGGGCAGTTCGATATGATGGACTTGGGAGAAACTAGATAGATCTTAGAGATCAAGCTTGTGCGAGATCAAAAATAAAAGATTTTGGAATTATCACAAGCAAAATATATCGATGATATCCTTACTCGTTTTAACATGCAGGATTTCAAGAAAGAGTTTTTTCTTTTCAGGCATGGAATCACTCTATCCAAGGATCAGTGTCCTAAGACACCTGATGAGATAGAGAAGATAAAGACGGCTCCTTATGCTTCGGCAGTAGGAGGTCTCATGTATGCTATACTTTGTACTAGACCCGATATCTGCTTTGTCGTTGGTTTGGTTAGCAGATATCAGTTTAACCTAGGGCAGGAGTATTGGACTGCGATAAACAGTATAATCAAGTACTTGAAAAGAACTAAGGATTATATGTTGGTTTACCAGGTAAATATTCTAGTACCTTTGCGGTACACAGATTTAGATTTTCAGTCTAATAAGGATTCTCATAAGTCTACCTCAGGATATGTGTTTACCTTAGGAGGTGTAGCTATAAGTTAGTGGAGTATCAAGCAATCTTGTATTGTTGATTCCACCATGAAGGCCGAGTATGTGGCAGCTTCTGAAGCAGCCAAGGAGGCCGTTTGGCTCAAGAACTTCCTATCGGATCTAGAGGTAGTTTCCTTAATTCAATCGGCTATGACACTTTATTGTGACAATAGTATAGTGGTTACAAACTCGAAGGAGCCAAGGGTTCACAAGATAGGAAAGCACATTGAGCGTAAGTATCACCTGATACGAGAAATTATACAAAGAGGTGATATTGCTGTGACCAAGATTGCATCAGCAGATAACCTAGCAGATCCTTTTACAAAAAGCTTATCGGCTAATAGTTTTGATAGTCATGTAGAGAGTATGGGAGTCGAATGCATGACAACATGATTTTGAGTATAAGTGGGAGATTATTAGGGTTGGTATACTAAAAATAATATTTTTAGTATTTAATTTTATTTTAATAAAATTAATTTTTTATTTTATGAGAATCTTTATAAATAATGTATGTATATTATTTTTTTAATGTTATGCATGTATGTCTAATATTCTGTACAGTATTTAATCTGGTGTGTAAAGTACGACTTGCACACAAAAGATTAGATTTTAGGTTCTTGCAGAATATAAGTTTTATGTTCACAGTTTAGATGGAAAGGGACACACCATCGATACAACTGTAACACAGAGTTTTAGTAGGCATGTCTTGGTTACGAAAAACAGATAATAGCGTCGTTTATTATTCCGACTCTCTGTGCTAGTATACTTTGTGTGTATTGAACGAGACACATTGAGGTAATTAATTGTATACTGATTATATGAATTAATTCACACCCCAAGACTATTATGAATAACTTATGCTCTTAATCTTGAAATAATTATTGATTTGTGTATATTTAATATTCGTTGTTTTGATTCATTAGAGTCTGCGATCTTATATTGGTCTATATTCCCGGTGAGTTGGATAGCGAAATTATTTATATGATGAATATTAATTATTGACGGAATTTACGTCTCGAAAGATCGGTATTGACGATATCCCCTTAAGAAAGCTTATAAGTTTTGATCGGGCCAAACTCTGCAGGTGGATTTGATTATCTAGCAGTCAAATAAATTAAGTGAATGGGCTTAAGAAATTACAAGATATCGATTAAATTAAATTATCAATAATTAAATTTAATTGGCGAGTATCAAGAATCTTAATGTGGGAAGAAATGTTAAGCATTTAATAACAGGAGCTCAATTAAAGAAGGTCTTAAAATTATGGGTCAAAGTGCATTTATAATTCTTTAGTGGTGTGAACTGTAATTTAGTTTTTTATGAAAATTGTAGAAACCGCTGCTAGTTTTCCATAATTACTGATACCGGTATGAGGTTTGCTTAATTGCAAAAACTATTGATGGGTGTTTGTGTTTCACTGAAAACCTTCGTCATAATTGCTCCATATGTCGCTACTGTAGCCCTATAAATATGCGGTTAGACTGAACCATATTCATAACTTATTTTTAAGACTAAAGCTATCCAGATTCTATCGGTACGAGTTCTCGCAGTATTATAGCTCACACTATACCCGGGAATAACTTAAGGGAATACAGTAGAAGGTGTGACGAGAACTTGAACTTGAAATCAAAAACGTAGTTGAAGATTTGACCTGTAAAAGGTATTCTTCTAAATTAATTTTGGTTGCACTGGTTTTATTTTTGATCGTTCGACGTCAAAAGTTTTATGTGGAACCCATTTCAGCGTTTACTCGTCCAGTTAATTTTTTACCAAAAATCGTTTGCAAAATAATGATCTTAGCCGTTTTGCCTCCAACAATTAGTATCAAAGCCGCTTTGTTTATTTGTTTACAATTATCGGGGCCGGGTAGTTTTAGAACTATGCTAACTTGGTTTTGCAGGCGTTCTAATCTCGATTTTATGATTTTCATATTAATATTCATGTTTGATTGAATGGGTTTGTATGAAAATTATTATTTTTTTAATCACGAGAGTTGATCGTGATAGATCGAATGCGAGCTTTCGAGACATAGACAAGAACAGCGACGGCACTAGCAGTGGTTTCAGATTTTTACGGGTCATGGATCGCAGTAAGTTTTTTAACAGTTTTAAAGAGTTTTTTCTGTGAGTTTTTTTGCAGTATTTATGCATTAAAAATAGTAGCAAAAATAAGTCAAAAATAGAAAAAAAAATCACTAAAAATAGCCCACCACCAGCAGCTTTGCCAGCGGCGGTTCGGCTGCGATTTTGATGATTTTTTGGGTCTTTTTTTAGACCATTTTTTAGAAGCATTTTAGGCATAAAATAACAGTAAACATAGCTTAAAATACTGTCCAAAAATCATAAAAAAAACTAGGCCAAAAATTGTGCAAAATAGGCGGCAAACAGCAGCGATTTTTCGGTGGCGGCGGCAGCGCAACATGCGCTAGTTCGAGGCTGTTTTTGGAGCTATTTGGGGAATATTTTCGAGGGGTTCTTCGAAGCAACGAGTTGCTAGATATTCAAGCTACTTTTCAAAAAATATGGGTGCAAAAAGACCATCAGAAAAGGCCCAAACAGCCCACTGTTTGGGGCGGCGGCGCAGCTTGGGCGGTGGCAGTGGTTCAGGCAATTTTCAAGCAGATATTTTGGCAAAAAAATATTACTTTTCAAGAGCTATTTTTTATATAAAAAGCGTTGAAAACGAAACACGAACGAGGCGGCAAAAGCCGCCTGAAATCGGCAGCGCAATGGTGGCTGGTGATGGTTCTGTTATCCCCGGGCTGTTTTGATCGCTTACTGATATGATTGAAGATTGATATATGATATACTTGTATATCACACATTATCTGGAAACCTGATGCAATTAGAATACAGCAAATTGACAAGAAAGTGGATTATTATAGCTTATCCTCTACAGGAGACTGAAATACTTCAACGTTTCACGTTGATGATAAAATCGGGATATATGCATATCGTGTTTATATATATATATATATATATATATATATATATATATAATTGCGTGAATGATTGCATATCTCTTTTATTTATTCTGTTATTTTAAATATTCAGAAATTCGATTTT